>WOXC01009135.1:437500-688715 GCA_011680675.1 Gymnobelideus leadbeateri
GAATCCCCAGATCAAGGAGAAAATACTACAAGCAGCCAGGAAGAAACAATTTCAATATTGTGGAAACACAATCAGAATAGCCCAGGACCTGGCAGCTTCTACACTGAGGGACTGAAGGGCATGGAATATGATATTCCAGAGGGCAAAAGAACTGGGATTGAAGCCAAGGGTCACCTACCCAGCAAAACTGAGTATTTTGTTTCAGGGGAAAATATGGGCATTCAGTGGAATAGAGGACTTTCAAGCATTCTTGAGGAAAAAACCAGAATTGAATAGAAAATTTGACACCCAGACACAAGAAGGAAGAGATGCCTGAGAAGGTAATCAGGGAAAAGAAATCAAAAGGAACTTATCAAAGTTAACCTGTTTACATTCCTACATGGAAAAACAATAACCGTGACTGATGAAACCTTTCTCAGTATGAAAATAATGGAAGAAGGGTATATGGGCATATGAATACATATGTGAATGTGTGTATATATGTTTACAATTATACATGGATAGGGGGCATAGGTTGAATTTGTTGGGAAGGGATGATACTTAAGGGGTGAAATTATGAGGTGAGAGAGGAAAGTGGCAAGAGGAGATGAGAAGAGACAGGGTAGGGTAAACTATCTCATGTAGAAGAAGCAAGGGGAAGTGGCTGCAGAGGAGGGGTAGAACAGAAAGTCAAAAAGGCAAAACCATATTCTCATTGAATTTGGCTCAGGGAGAGAATCACATGCATGCTAAATGGGATATCTCACCCTGCAGCAGAGTAGGGGGAAGGGGGATGAGAGGGGGGATGATGGAGGGGAGGGCATTTTGGGGGGAGGAGAGGTTGGAAGTATCCACTATGGAAGAGGGACAGGACCAAAGTAAGGAATGGACCGGGTGGAGGGTGGGATGAGTGGGAGGGAATTATAAGCAGCCTTTTACAATATATCTACTATGGTAATGTTTTGCATAGCTATACATGTATAACACATACTGAATTACTTATCTTCCCAGAGGGAATGGGTGACAAGGGAGGAAGGGAATGGATCTGAAATTTGAGGTTTTAAAATTAAATGTTTCAAATATATATAAATACTATTATTAATACTATTTTGCATGTAACTGGGAGATAAGATGTGCGGGCATTGGGGCACAGGGATTCACCTTGCTCTAATGGAAAAGTCGAAGTGGGTATAGGATAAGATATGGGAGAGAGAAGATTGGATGAGGGGATATTTTGTGGGACTGCTATTCTAGGGTGGTGGGTAGGGGAAAAATGGGGGGAAATTGTAACTCGTAATCTGGTGCATTTGTTTAAAAGAAAAAAAATAATAAAAGTGTCAGAGGACACTTTTAAAAGAGTCAGAAAAAAAAATAAAAGTTATCGTCCCCAAAAGGTATATTGTCCATCCTTGCCTGTCTTTGTACAATTAAAAGGTATTATCTCTTTAACAAACTCCTGGGAGCCTAACTTGGGTCTGCTAACAAGGTCTGCAAGATACTGATGAATCCCAGAAAATAATTAACATTTCTTAACTGTCAGAGAGGGGTGGTCATTAGTCCAGTAAGGTGTGCTAAAATAACCAATCATATCAAATAGCTTGCCTTCTCAGTGAGAGGGAAGAGGAGGGAGGGAGAGAATTTGGAACTCAAAATTGAAGAAAAGAATGTTAAAAATTGTTTTTACATGTAATTAGGGGGAAAATAATTTATTAAATATATTTAAAATAACCAATCATGTTATCCCCACCCCCATGAAGCTATCTACTCTGTAACATATCATATTGTCTTCTCCACCTACCCAACTCTGTACAGCTCAAAACTATATTAATGTTGATGAGCCCTGTCTTGGGGTCTTTGGTCATTGAGAAAAGTCATTGTTTCAATATATAGGTTACTTCTAGCCTAACCAATAAATTGATCGTTCTCAGACCATTGTCTTAGTTTACCTTAATTTTCAAATGTGACATGTCTGATTGCTGCTACTGGACAGATTCATGGTGACCAAGTAGAAGGGGCACCTTAGGGACAGTTAGTCACCAGGTAACCTGACCTTGCTTATCCTTACAGGCTACGAGAACATCATGAATTAGAGAACCTTGCCTACCTTGAATAGCTTGCTTAGACAAAACTAGCTAAACTAGTTACAGGGTACATTGAAACTTCTGGGCAAGAAGCAGGTAAATCAAATATGGGGTCACTTTTGTCAGCTAAGACCTTACAATAGGCCAAATCTCACAATTATTAAGTAGTTAGTATGAAACAAATATTAGAGATGCAGCTTCAAAAGCAAAGAGAGTCCTTGTCCTCAATGAATTTACCTTCTAAGGGGGGCTCGGGGGTTGGGGGGATGGGGGAGAGACAACATATATGGGAAATAGTGACTAGGGAAAGATATTTTGGTTAGAAAGTTAGGGGGAGGGGCGGCTAGGTGGCGCAGTGAGTAAGAGCGCAGGCCTCAGAGTTGGGATGACCCGGGATGGAAACCGGCCTCAGAAAATGAGCACCCATGCATAAATAATGACTAGCCGTGTAACCTTGAGCAAGTTACTTAACCCCAATTGCTTTAAAAAAAAAAAAAGTTAGGGGGATAATGAATGAGTGTAAAGGCTGACACACCCTTTTCAGAAGCAATTTATGGTTCCATGACTATTAAAAAAAAAAGGAGGTGGGGCTAGTGGGTGCCCATCTACAATTAGAGTAACTGTTGAGAAATGATAAAGAGTAATGTGATGCATGCCTAAGCTACGTAGATATCATAACTTACTTGCACCCACCAATCAGGATGGGGCCCCAAAGCGGGAGTTCTGAAGCTGAAATGATTAAGTCCACCAAGGGATGGTCACTGGTTGAGAAAGCAGAGTGGCAGGAGGGTTAGCACTTTGCTTCCCAGTTTCTCTGAGGCCAGGACCACGGGTGGTTTTTTTTTTCATCCTTTAGCTAGAATTTATATATGGCTCTAAACATGTAGTAATTTACATGTATGATCTAATTTGATCCCCATAACCACCTGGGATGATAGGTACAATCATTATCCTCATTTTTCAGATAAGAAAACTGAGGCACTGAGCAGTTAAGTGGCTTGTCCAGGGTCACACAGCTAGTAAATGTCTGAGGCTGGATTTGAACTCAAGTCTTCCTGACTCCAGGTCTGAACAGGTTTGCACAGCTGCCCCTGTATCAGAAGCAACAGTAAACAAGTGTGTGAGAGATTTCCTTTGTGCTACTGTCACGGAGAATGATGACCACATATCCTCATGTCATGGAACCTTCTCAGGTTGTAGGAAGTGTGGTTTTTGAGATGGACTTTTAACTGTCCATTTATATCAGCTGTGAGAGATTAGGGTGAAGCCTTGTAGGTATGATGGGATGTCTGATCTCAAACCTACCGTTGGACAAAGACATCACAAGATGAAGTCCCATTGTTAATAGAGAAATAATTGTGATATCCAAACCTCCAACATCTGGGATAACCTGGGTCTCCAGGGCCTTGGCAACCGGATGTGACATTGCCACAGCTATTTCACACACAGCTTAATTAACAATGGCTGTGAGAACATGTCAGAGTCTCTTTTGTCAAGGCAGCAGAGGTGGAGGAAGGCAGTGAAGTCCAGCTGCTCACTGGTCAGATGCCCCTGGGGACGTGCCCTGCCACAGCGGCAGGGGCATGTTTCTTCTGTTTACATGCTTCAGGCACTGCTCTTGTGTCCATTGGGGTCACATGGACTCTAGTCTCAGCTGCCTATGTTGTCATGATCAGTGGGTTAAGATGTATGGTCTGGGCATGTATGGAGGAGGCCTCTGAGGAGACTGCCTTGGAGAAGGCTTCATCAGCTGTGGTGTTCCTCAAGGTTTCTTTAGGGTAGGGTCCACATTGATAAGCCAACACATGGGTTAAGGCTGTGAGAGGTGATTCAGACCCAAAGCTGGGATCTCCAAACTGGAGGGGTTTTTTTCCATTCCTCCCATCTCACTATTACAGGCCTGATCACTCATCAAGTCTACTGACTATTTCTCAAGATCCCCCCGTATAGGTGGTTCAGTGTCCAAGATTCATAGAATACCTCTGAGCTTGTTCTCCTGGGCAGGCTGAGAATCTATAGGAAGGGTGTGGTCTTTCACTATCCATACTCAGATTGCCATTGCAGCCTACTGGGTTTTTCCATAGCACAATCACACTGCTGTTGGAAAATCACATCTTAGAATTATTGGAAAGCTCATCTATTTGTGGTCCCCATTCTGCTAGTGCTGGGGGCAATGGCAAATGTAGGTTATTTTCAAATTCTTTAGTTGGGAAAATGGGCAGCTATGTGGCACAATGGATACAGTACTGGGCCTGGAGTCAGGAAGACTCATCTTCATGAGTTCAAATCTGGCCTCAGAGGCTGACTAGCTAGCTGTGTGACCCTAGGCAAATCATTTAACCCTGTTTGCCCTAGTTTCCTCAATTATAAAATGTAGATATAGATCAAGACAACTGAAAATAGCCACACCCTAGCCACAGGTGACGGGTTGTACAGACACCTTTCAGACAGGAGAGCAAAGGTATACTACCTTCCTTGCCAAGTGAAAAAAATAATTGGTGCTGGTCCTTGGCTCTAAGATGCATTTATTAATTTTACTACTACATACCACACTCCTTGGGAGCTGGCCATCTTCTCATTAATGGTAACTATTAGAGTATGACAGGGACAACCAAGGCTATGGTTTCTTCAGTTCCTTATAGTCAATAGTCAGACTCCAGGTGCATTTGACTTTCTTGACTTTTAACCAAACAAGGCTATTATAATAGAAAATGATGGTTAGCAGGTGTCCCTCTTGCTCCAGTTCTTATGTTAGGACAATGATGTCATCCTGTCCCCTTGGTATTATTATTCTCTGACCTAAATGATTCAAACAATTTGGGGGAATTTTAAGGGTGGGAAAGCAGTAACCCTCTCAGTGACTACATTGGTGGTCAGGGATCTGAGAGATGAGTGTAAAGCTATTCCTGGAACCATTCTTGTTGGGATGGCCTAGTATGGTAGTAAATCAATCCCTATGATATATTTGTCAGTAGGAGATGCTATGCCAGTCCAGCATATTGGGCCAAAAGGATTTACAGTGAGAGTGGTTATAGTTTGAGTGCCCCACACAAGTGGTTAATGTCCAAACCCATGGAGGGTTAATGTTAGGTCTAGGGGTCTTTCCTCTCCCAGAACCCCTGTCACTTGTGCTCCTGTATCAAATAATCCCACAACAAAGAGAATCACTCCTCTAGGCCATGAAATTTTAATAAGGGAACAGGGGCCAATGATCTCAAGTATTTATCTACAACATGTAATTTACAAGACACACAACAGAGTAAAGGTAAAGGGCTAGAAGAAAATCTATTATGCTTCAGTTGAAGCAAAAAAAAAAAGCAGGAATAGCAATCAAATCATGATCTCAGAAGAAGGAGAGGAAGAAAATCTAATTAAAGGAATTAAACAAAGAATTTTGCTAAAAGGTACCATACACAATGAAGTAATATCAATATTAAACATAGCATCCAAATTCTTAAAGGAAAAATTAAGTGAGTTACAGGAGGAAATAGAGAGTATAGTGGGGAACCTCACTGCCCCTTTCAGAACTAGATAAATCTAACAACAACAATAACAAACAAGAAAGAAGTTAAGGAAATTAATAGAATTTTAGAAAAGTTAGATAAAATAGACCTCTGGAAAGCTGAATGGGAATAGAAAGGAATATACCTTTTTTGCAGCAGTACATGACACCTACACAAAAATCGACCATGTATAAAAACCTCACAATAAAATGCAGAAAAGCAGAAATACTAAATACATCCTTTCCAGATCAAAATGCAATAAAAGTTAAATTCAATAAAGGACCGTGGAAACATAGATTAAAAATTAATTGGAAACGAAATAATCTAATCCTAAAGAGAGAGTCAAAGAAAAGGAAGTTTTTAGCATATTCACTGTTTCCCAGGATTGTTGGGAGGAAAGCATTTTATACCAGATGGTATAGAAATGGGAACTGTTAATTATGTTTTCAGAAACAAACGCTCCAAAGGCTTCCACTGAGAAGGGACAGATGTGGTGCTGGGGCAAGAACCCCTGAGGTTTAGTGCCAATTCTACCAAGGTGACAATTCCAGTCCTGCGGCCCCGAGTTCTCTCATATGTAAGACGGGCACTTCTAAGCATCCTCTCCAGCTCGGGGAAGTCGTTCATGTACTTCAGAGAGCGCACCCACACCTCTTCACTTTGGGAGGTAGTAATTAACATGCGTTTGGGCCAGAGGGCCGCTACCCTCCGCGGGGCAACCACAGGGTGCTAAGCGCCCTTCTTAGGACTGGCTGGAACTGAGCTCAATCCAACCTTAGGACGAATCATAGAGAAAGAAAACGGTAAAAGCCTTTCTCTTGTGCCCAATCCCCACGCCATCAGGGATGGGGCGGGGCAAGTCAGAGCGCTCTCTTTTCATTGGTTGAGGTAGGCAGGTTAAAGATTGAAAGGAAGTTATACTTCCCCTCATTCCCTTTCCTCCTGGTGATTGGCTCCGTCAGTCCTCTCTTCTCCCGGAAGCTTGGGTGGGGGGGTGGGACCATTCATGCGAGAGGGTAGAGGCCAAAGATGGATCCCGTCCCAGAAGGAGGCGGGGCCATGATGACCCTGAGAAGCGGGAGCGAGAAGAGAGGGGCGGGGCCTGGGTCGTGACGCAAAAGGGGGCGGGGTGGGACCTCTGGAGACTCGGGGGCCTTGGGCTCCCAACCCACAGGTGCTTGGCCCTCCCTGGCTCTTCATGGCTCCCCGGGGCTGGGGCTGCTGGCGCTGGGCGGCGCGGCCGCGGGCCCTGCTGCTTCCTGGTGCTGCCTTCCCCTTCGGTACGGGATGGGCACCCATGGGGGGCGGAGGTCTCCGAGGGGGGGGAGGAGGGGAGGAGAAGGCCCCTCCCTCTCATCTGCAGGTGAGGAAACTGAGTCCTAGAGAGGTGAAGGGATCACCTTCGGCGAGGCAGGAGTCCAGCCCCGCTGACCCTCGGGTCAGGGCCCCCTGGAGATGGGGGGGGGCATCGGGCACTTCTAGGGGTATAGAAGTGACACGTGACAGTGTGGGACGGGGGTCACCTGGTGTGGGCCCGGAGGAGCGCGGGTGTCGGGTGTCAGTGTGTTAAACAGAATGTGGGGAGGGAGTAAAAGTGAAATAGAAAGAGAGAAGAATGAGTGAATGAACGGGGGGAGAGGACGGGGACAGAGAAAGGGAGGCGAGATATAAAGGTCCCGGGGGTATGTGTGTGAGGAGGAGACAGAGAAAACAGGAGTGAATGAATGAGTGGGGGGGGGGAGCTGTGTGCGCCGCCGACTCTCCTGGGCTGTGAGGTCCAGCACTGGCTGGAGACTGAGTGCAGGTCAAGGGACAAGACAAAGTGCAGGCTACAAGGGGGGGGGGGGGGGGCTGGTGCTTCTCGTGGGGAGATAAGCTGTGTCTGACCCAGCCCCTTCCCCACACCCAGGGCTCGGCCAGCTGCTCTCTACCCTGGAGCTGACTCCTCACATATGTGTGGTAGGCAGTGGCCCGGCTGGTTTCTATACTGCCCAACACCTGCTGAAGGTATGTGACTCTTCCTTAGACACAGAGAATCTCTGCAGCATCCATATTCCTGGATTTCCCAGATTCTGGAGGGTATTCTCCCCAAGCCTCAGGCCTCTCATCTGTAAAAGCAGGGTGCTGAAGTAGACTCTTCCAGGTCTAACAGTCCTGCTTCTGTGGATTCCTCTCACATTCCCCTCCCCCCATCCTCTCTGCCCATCTTGGGGCACCACACATTGCCCTGGGGTCTCTAGGGAGGCATCTGGCCTGGCTAATGCTGACATGGTGGGTTATTCCCACCTGTGCCCTGGTGCTGGCCTGTGTCAGGGAGAGGATTCCTAATTTAGCCTGTTCTTTTTTCTTCAACCATCCCAGTTCTGTAATCAGTTCCTGTTTTAAGCCTTCTCTGTCTCCATCTTAGAACTGTACCTAATCCCACCTCATCCCCTACATTCCCTAACCTTAGGATCATAGACTGTTAAAGCTCCCAGAGACCACAGAAACCATCTCATCTGACCCCACTCATTTTACAGATGAACCCAGAGAAGTGAAAGGAGTAACTCAAGGTCACAAAGTTAGGTGGTGGTAGAACTAAGACTAGAGCCAGGTCTCCTGATTGCCAGGCCAGTGCTCTTTCTACTAAGACCTTGATGCTTCATGATTCATCCTCCCCCCCGCCCCCCAGCATGTTTCTCTGGTTCATCTTTGTAGGTGAAGGCTGAACTCTTCACGATGAAGTCATTAGCCTTGGTGTGCCAAGCCCCAAGGCTGCCTGTTTACCTTGAGCCTCAGGGCCCTCTCCCTGCTGGGGGAGGAAGGGAGGGAGGTGGGAAGTAGTATTCAGTAAGGCATGTCCAATATGGCGTAATTAAAGTGTCCAGAAAGAAGGCTGTGCTGTGCTCTGAGCATCTATGGGTGAGACAGTCAACATGGGCCTTCTTAAGGAGCTTAAAGTATACTGGGGAAAACGGGAATGGATGAGCCTTGACTTCATCAGAAAGGGCAGACAATGGAAGAATCCACAAGAAAAAGGCCAGAGTTTGGGAGAATCAAGTTGAATCAGCCACCAAATCTTCCGTTGTATTTTGGCTTCCTAATCATATATGAAATCTGTCTCTGAGGCTTTATAAGCTCCACTTTGAAAGAGAAAATCACAAACTCTGGGTCTTGGTAGGGGATGGAAATGGCTTGGTTTGGGTAATTATGAATAAATATTTACTTAATATATATTTTATAGAGCATAGTGTTAAATGGTGTCTAAACAAAGAGGTACAAGACAGGATCCCTGTCCTCAAGTATCTTAGAATCTAATCAGAGAGACAAGACATGTAAAGGTAGAGTCATTAGTTAAGCAAAGAGAACATGAGTACCATACACTCAGGTATAGTAAGGAAGAAAGAATACACAGACCAGGCCTTATGAGGCTCAGGCTAATAGGAAAGACAGGATATGTTATAAATGAAAAACATGGATGTAAAATTAAAATTCATTTTATATATTGCTTGATCTAGTAACTTGAAAAAAGATAATGATGGATCAAGGCAGCATATATTAAGTGTTAGATGAATGGTGCAGATAATTAATGGAGTTCTGAGAAAGGAGGGAGAGATTACTGGCTGTTGGGATGGCCTGGGAGGACTGTGCAGAGAAGGTGGGGTTTACTGTGGACCTTGAAAGATAGACAGGACTTAGATAAATGAAGAGGAAGTTGGGGAAAGCATTCTTGGCTGGGGGAAATGTCAAAAACAAATGACACATGAATAGTATACATGACCTAGGGTCATAGGAAATCAGAGCTGGAAGAGGCTTCAGAAATCATCTATTCCAACAGATGAGGAAACTGAGCCTCCAAGAGAGAAATGATGGGACTTGTCTAAAGGTCACTCAGCTGAGATCTGGACATGAGTCTTCTCCAAAACTAGTGCTCTTAATGCTATCTCATGCTGTGTGTTTTGTGGGAAGCCCATGAATAGGCCAGTTTGTAGAATGGATTCACATGGAGGTGAAAAGGTTGGAGAGATGGGCAGGAGCCAGATGGGGGAAGATAAAGAATGCCAGAATCAGGGGGTTTGGACTCAGTTATGTAGAGCAGTAGCGAGGCTGTTGAAGTAACATTGGATCTATTCATTAGGAACACTAATCTGGCAACAGTGAATAGAGTAGTTGGGAAGGGGGGTAGGAATCAAGAGTAGGGGAAATCATGGAGGAAAGGACAGCCTTTACCAGACTGTTGTAATCATATCAATAGTTAATGATGAGGACCATTAACTCTGAATTAGGATTGTAATAATGGGAAAGAAAAAAAGGAGGGGGCAAATCTGAGAGATAGTGCCAAGGAAGGATCAAGGAATCTTGGTGACTGGGTGTAAAGTGGGTGGAAGGAAGATTATGACTGACTCCATGCCTGGGGGAATGGTATTTTTAAAGGTCAGAGTCCTTTGCTAAAAGCCATGTTTTAGCACACTGTATATTGCTGCTATGTGATGGACAGAAATATTAGAGCATGGTTCCTGGTGGAGTGGTTAGAGTTGAGTGTCCGTTTCAAAGTAATATTTCAATTACTCTGTGTGCCTGAGTCATCATCCAAGCCTTCTGTGTGCTTCAGAACAGCGAAATGCCTAGTTCATTGGGGAAACCCCTGTAATTCCCAAAAATCCAATAAAAAAAACCTTCCTGACATGCCCATGAGAACATCTCAGGTTCTCCTGCTGTGTTTGCTGCCTCTTGGGTAGACCTCAGTGCAGATGAAGATTTCTACCAGGAGGCCTTAAGGGGCAGTGGGGGTAGGACAGAAATGTCTAATAACGCCATAGTGTTGCCTGCACCAGATTAAAATGTAAGTGGGAAATGTTTAGCAAAATAAATGAAAATATAATACAGCATAGATAGTAATTTGTGGTCAATGTGAAATCCACAGGGATCCATTTCTGTTTGAGTTTGACACCACTCCTCCAGGAGACAGAGCAGGGAAAGACTTGGTTGTGATCACACCTCAGATAGTTCCTAGCTCTGTGACCCTGACAAGTCTCTTCATTTCTAAGCTAGGGTTTCCTCCTCTGTAAAAACAGGGATGCTAGTAATATGTTTCCTAGAGCTGTTTGAGGATCAAATGAAATAATGTATTAAAGTGCTTTGCAAACCTTGAAGCGATATCTCAGTGTGAGCTATTATTATTATAGCTATTACTATTATTATATATTATCACAGCTATTATATTATTATTACTATTATTGCTATTATTATTGTTATAGCTTCTAAGACTTAAGACTTGGTGTTTGAATCTTCGATTGGTTTGCACTGAATTCTCTCGGGAGGGAAATGTAATGACTTATCACTTCCAGTTCTGCTGATGATAGGGGAAAGGAGGAAGAGTCTCTGGTCAGAGTACTCTCCAGTCACTGTAGCTGCTGCACTCTCTCCTTAGCATCATCCTCGGGCTCAGGTGGACATCTATGAGAAGCAGCTGGTACCCTTTGGTTTGGTTCGATTTGGAGTGGCTCCTGATCACCCAGAGGTGAAGGTGAGTCCCCTAGGTCCCCAAGGACTCAAGCCAAGATGAGAAAGGGGCAGGAGTTCTGACTGGGCACTGACTCTTTTCACGGGCAGTCATGCTCCAGGGCATCTCTAGTGCTGATACGATCTCCCCCAGAGGAAGTAGTCAAGGATTTCCTAGAGGTTTCCTGATTCTAGAGCCTGCCATGTATCCATATGATATCAAACTGGGGATAGCATAAAGATGGTTGGTCCCATGGCACTCACTCCTCCTGCCCTCTGGCAGAATGTTATCAACACGTTTACCCAGACTGCCCACTCCCCTCGATGTGCCTTCAGAGGCAATGTGACTGTGGGAAGGGATGTGTCCGTGGCAGAACTTCAGGAAGCCTACCACGCTATTGTTTTGGTAAGTGGAAGGGATGAGTGGCTTGTGAGAGTTCCGGGAGGGGGGAGGGGAGAGATCATAAAAGCACAGGAGTTAGAAATCTGGAGAGGAGGGACATTTGGGATTCAGTGTGGTTGTGGGGTGAAAAGTTGTGTGTATGAAGGAAGGTAGGAGTGAGTAGGGGATGCAAACAGCTTAAGGTAGGTTTGGATGTGAGGGGGTAATACAGGCTTCTGGAGAGATGGACTAATATACAAAGGGCTAGAGTACTCCTGGGAACAGCAGGCAATGGTGGCATAGACGGGGCAAGGGGTAAGAGGAATATGGCCTTCAGTTGATCTGACCCTCTCAGTGGCCAGTGGATATCGTGGGTCGTTCAAGGATCTGGGACACATTTTCTTCTACAGAGCTATGGGGCAGAGGATCATCAGACCCTGGGCATTCCAGGTGAGGAGCTGCCGGGTGTAATCTCTGCCAGGGATTTTGTGGGCTGGTACAACGGGTTACCTGAGAACCGCAAGGTGAGTGTTGAGGAAAAGCTGCATGCCTGGTTCCTCCAGACTTCTTGGGGAATATAGCTCTCAGGCAAGGGCCAGATGGAACCAGTGATAATTTCTACTTTGTTCAGACTGTGGAAGGAGTATGGAAAGAAAAGTAGGGTGGGGGGAGTGAACCTTCTAGTCCAATAGGGAAAATTAGACACATAAGAAAAGTTAAGTACCTAAAGTCCAGAGTGGACATTGAGGGAAGGAGCTTAATCAGAGGGAAGCAGCACAAGGAAGGCCTCTCAGAGGATGGGACCAGTTTTGGAAAAGGATATAAATTGGCAGTGAAATTGGCATTGATCTTCTAGCAGATAGGGGCAGAGTCACAGAGATGGAAACAGGCAAATGGTTTGTATAAACCAGTAAACTAGTTTAATCAGAGCATAGAGCTGGGAAAGGGATGCAGGCAGAGAAGGGAATCTAGGACCTTGTTGGGGTGGACATGGAGGGATTAGCTTTTGCTTGGTCAAGGTCCCCTTTTCTGAATCATTTCTTCCTCAGCTGGCACCGAACTTGAACTGCGATACGGCATTGATTCTGGGACAAGGGAATGTGGCTTTGGATGTGGCTCGTATCCTATTGACCCCAATAGAGCTCCTTGAGGTGACTAGTGTTGAGGGAACAGGGATTGTGGGGGATAGATGATGTGCGGAGGTAATATTTCCTAGAGAGCTCATGTCTCACAGCTCCACCATTACCCCCTTCACCTAGTCCTGGGCCTCAGTCTTCTCTTTGTGCAATGGAGGTCTCCACCTCCTATAGAGAGAAGAACAGATTGGTAATTAGCCTTTACCTTCCCTGGGTTGAATTGAGTTGGGCACAGTACTGGCTGTGACCACCAGGGGGAAGTGGTGCAATTTCTGACCAACCTGTTGTATTTCTAAGATTCTGGGTTTGGGAAGCTGAGTGGAAGGAATTCCTACCCCTTGTTCCCCAGTGCCAGAAAGCTTCAAGGGTCTTCTTATCCTGCAGAAAACAGACATCACTGCAGAAGCGCTGAAGGTGCTGAAACAGAGTCAAGTGAAAAGGGTGTGGATTGTGGGACGAAGGGGACCCCTGCAGGTAGCCTTTACCATCAAGGTGAGAAGGGCTGGGGTTCCTCAGAACTGGAATGTTTTTTTTCCTTCTAGGATGGGATTGGGTTAGTCTCAGGGATTTGAGACCTTGGTCTTTCTCTTTCCTTGATACCCAGCACATTCCTCATGACTCTTCATGTTCTTAATCATGTTCCTAATGGCCTTCAGGAGCTACGGGAGATGATTAAGCTACCTGGGAGCCAGCCCCTTTTGGACCCTGCAGATTTCTCAGATCTGGAAGAATCCATCAAAGGTAAAGGGCATTGAATTTAGGTTCCTCTGGTGATTGGAGGGAGGAAAGTCCAAGAGAGACATTGAGTTACAGAAAGGAACTTGCCTGTACCTGCTGGTACAGGGCTGAGCACGTGGCCCAAGGGAAAGGGAGCAGCCTCAGAACTGTTGGATGTTATTGGCAGAGGCTCCCCGTCCAAGGAAGCGGCTGTTGGAGCTTATGGTACAAACGGCACTGAAGTCACCAGAGTCCAAGGAGGCTGATAGGAGAGCTGAAACCTCTCGAGCCTGGGGCCTCCGCTTCTTACGAAGTCCTCAGGAGGTGCTGCCCTCTCCAGACAGAGGTCGAGTTGCTGGGATCCGCCTGGCAGTCATGAGACTAGAGGTAAGTCTAGAGAGGGCCCTCCACTGTCCCCTCCCCTCCCTCCTTATAGGAGCACCTCACTTTTCCCAAGACCTCTACAGAGTCTTTAATGAGAAGGATAAGGTAGAAAACACCATGGAAGTCAGCTCCTTGCATTGATTCTGGTTGTGAGCCTCAAATCCCTGCCTGGTTCTTAGGTGGGGTGTGCTATGAGCATCTTAACTGAATGTACACTCAACCGTTGTCTTGCTTTGTCTCCCTTATTTCCTGTAGGGCTCTGGTGAGAATGCTC
Organism: Gymnobelideus leadbeateri; assembly: GCA_011680675.1. NCBI lineage: Eukaryota > Metazoa > Chordata > Mammalia > Diprotodontia > Petauridae > Gymnobelideus > Gymnobelideus leadbeateri. Next base: position 451,438 of record WOXC01009135.1, read on the forward strand.
AAGCAGTTCCCTCAGGGGCAGTAGAGGATGTACCATGTGGATTGGTGCTGAGCAGTATTGGTTACAAGAGCCGTCCAATTGACCCCACTGTGCCCTTTGATCCCAAGCGAGGAATTATTCCCAACAGTGAGGGTCGTGTGTTGGGTGCACCAGGTGTGTATGAAGGTGGTTGTTTAAAAGTGGGAGAGGGAAAGAGATATTAGAAGGTACTGAGGTGGGAGACAACAGATATGGAGCACTCTAAGGTCAGACCTTTTTCAATATATATTGCTTAGTTTTGCTGACCTGTTTTTCTTCCTTAAAAAATTGTTACATGGGATGGCCTTCTGGCAAGGGGGTGGGGGGGATATTTTGAAAAATATAGGTGGTACAAAAACAAAGATCTATGAGGAGAGAGAGGCTAGATGGCTATTTCTTAGGGAATGACGTGTATAGACAGATGAAGAGGAGGGGTGGATTTAACGGTAGGAGGAGAAACAGTTGGATATAGGAAGAGAGAAGAGCCACAGGATAGGTATGGAAATGCCTAGAGATAGATTGGGACAGATAAAATTAAATTCAACAAATATTTAAGCACCTACTGTGCACAACCACTGGTAAGAGAGAAGATAGGCTTCCTTCCCCTACTAGGATGTAACCTCTTTGAGGGCTGGGACTGTCTTTTTGCTTCTATTTGTACTCTATTCCCAGCCCTTAGCACAGTGCCTGCACGTAGTAGGTGCTGAATGAATGTTTATTGATTGACCTCAAGGACCTCTTGGGGGATAGGACACAAATAACACAGTAAGTATATAAGATGTTTGAGGGAAAGGTCATTACTTCCTCTGATGATCAGGGAAGACTTAATAGAGGAAACACCATTTAATTTGATCATCAAGGGACGGTTTAGAATTCACCAGGTGGCAGTCATCATAGAAAAGACATAAAGGTGAGGAGACAAAGTATGTACGAGGCACAGGCAGTCATCATTGCTGGGGAGTATGAGATAAAGTGGGCTGGCCCCAGGTCGAATAGGGCCTTGAATGCCAAGTGGGCCAAGCTGTCCCAGATGCTGGGTGTCTCTGCAGAAGGTGGTGGAGGAGGCCCGTGTTAGGCATGTGCTCAAACTCCTGTTCTCCATTCCGTCTGTTCCATTTCTTCCCTGTCTCTAGGTCTGTACTGTAGTGGCTGGGTGAAGCGAGGCCCCACAGGTGTCATTGCCACCACAATGAATGACAGCTTCCTCACTGGCCAGACCCTGCTCCAAGACCTTGAGGAGGGAGTGCTGCCTTTAGGCCCCAAGCTTGGCTACTCCATCATAGAGCCCCTACTCAGAAGTCGAGGTAGGATGGGTGACAGTCCCTGACAGGAGAAATAGGGAGCTTGCCTAATTTGTGGGATCATTGGTTTAAAGGCTATGGAGACAACAGGCTGGGAAAGACTGGAGGAAAATCTATAGGAAGTAAAGGAGAATGGGAGACAAGAGGAACCTAGTCCTGACAGTCTCTTTTCTGGAAGTTCTCTGCTGTTCTGAGGTTAGTGGAGATTCTGGGGTGGGGTAGGTGGCAGGAATCAATCAAACAGGCTTGTCATCCTGTGTACTTATTATACTATGCATTATAGCATATAATACACAGTACTATATGCTGTATGCTAGGAGCTACAGAGACAAGTCAGAGACTGGTTGGAAAGCCATTGTAAGTCCAGGCAAGAAGTCAGATGTTACAGAGAAGATCCGGCAAGATTTGGCAGCTCTTAGATAATAGGGTGAGGGGGAGGGAGGAATAGAGAATAGGGCCCCACTTGTGAACATGGGAGAAAGGAAGGAGGGTGATATCTTAACAGAAGTGGGGAAGTCTGCAGGGTGTATGGATTTTGTTCTGCACGGTGGGGAAGGGAGCAGTGGCAGAAAGGCAGGATAGAAGTGGCTAGTGGGGGCAGTTCTGGCAGACTTGACCTGTGTGCTTTTTTTTTTTTCCTGCTCCAGGGGTCCAGCCTGTCTCCTTCCAGGACTGGGAGAAGCTGGATGCAGAAGAGGTGGCTCGGGGCGAGGCAGCTGGGAAACCCCGAGAAAAGCTGGTGGATCCACAGCAGATGCTACAAATAATAAGCCAGTGACTCTTCAGATCTGTCCTAGGCCCCAAAGTTTGGCCCAGAGTGTGACAGGACCAAATCCAGGGGTGGGAGTGAACCAGGAACATGACCTGGCCTGGGCTGGACCAGAGAAGGAGCAAAGAATGACAGAAGACAATTTGCCCTTGAGCTGTGTGCTCACTGTATCTCGCCGCCCCCCACTTTCTCAGGGTTCCCTGGCCTATGCCACTGCCTCTACTGCCCTTTTGAGCAAGTTATGTGCCTCCCTCCTCCACTGTTTTTTGTTTTTAGCATGTTACCTTTTCGCCTCCGGCGTTTGGATCACTTTATGTTGTGGGGCAGGGGGAGGTCAGATTGTTCTGGATCCCCAGAAGCCTCAGCTTACATCTGTACTCTAAACCAGAGCAGATCCCCACTGACATCCCAACTCATTCTTCATCCGACGTGCCTCGGTGGCCACAGGAATCAGGAACCAAGGTGGAAATAAAGAATTGTAATAAAAGTAGAAAGAACTGTGAGTGAGATGGGTTCTTGGAATCGTGCCCAGGGTTACCCTCTAAATAGCCCTTACCCCGCATGGCCACCAGGTGGTGGTGTGTCTCCTCGAGAGAGGTCCACTGCCCCACTTGGCTTGGAGATCGATGCCAGTCTTTGGGACTGGTCTCCGTGGAGCGCCCAGGCCCCTCGCCCTGAAATGTTTTGCTGCTTACAGTCTTCTGCCCTCGCCTCCAAACAAACAGCTTTTTGGTAGCGCGGGCGCCTTTGGCAGTGTGGATGAAGGGTAGGGATCTCTTCAGAAGAATCTTTAAATAAGGGAAAGTCAGGCTAGATTTCGGCTAGAGGTTCATGGAAATGAAGATGTAAATGTTTTCCCCTCCGAGTTTTCAGGGACTCCAGGTGAAGAGCCCTTCAATCCGCCCCGTCTCCCTCAGGCTTTTATTGGCTTCTCCCAGGCTGCTCAGGAGGAAGAGCAGCGCTGGGAGCTGTTCTCCCAAGGGCTTGCTGTTCAACCTTTCTGTCCACGGAGGGCACCCCTCTTCCTGGCTGGGGCTCCTTCAGCCCCTTGCCGTCACTGATCGTGCCTTCCACGTGGGTTTCCTTTTAAAGTTGGGGGGTCACTCCAAGAGCCTGGGGAATGGTGTGTGTTCTAGAAACGAAGAAGTCGGAAGCGCAGAAGAGAAGCCGGGAGTCCCGGCCCGCCGCGTCCTTTCCCCCCTACCCCCCCTCCCAGGAGCTTCCCTGCCCCGAGAGAGATTAGAGATTGGAGAGAGGGCAAGGCGGCGCGCAGAAGACACCGGAGCGTCCGCGTTAAGGCTGCGCGCTAAGTGGCTCCAGGAGCCCAAGCGGTCCAGCGCTGTCTTCCGGCTCTCTCCGGACTGACTCTGGGAGCAGAAGGGGGGCTGCGCTTCGAGGGGCGGGAGGGGCGCGGAGGCGGAAGGAGTCCATGCCCCCACAGGACCTGCCGAGGACGAGGCAACGACAGCGGACGACTCGGCCACAGTTAAACTGGCGAGCGACGCGAAGCTGGAGGCGGGCAGCCCTGCCCAGCCTAGCCCCGGGCGCCGGGCGCCGAGTGGGACCAGGGCCAGGAGCATGGAATCCCGGGGAGGGCCCGGCCCAGCACAGCTGCTAGTGTCTCCGGAGCGTCTGGGCTCAGCTCGCACCTGAAGGCTCGCGGCGCCCTCCAGGAGCCCCCCGGCAGAGCGGCCGCAGCATAAGCGGTGGAGTAGCGGGCTTCCTTGGGGAGCCGGAGGACTAGCGGGTGGGCGGGGGTCCGGCGGGCGAAGCGCCCCTTCTCTTCCCGGGTGAGTGCGCTGCGGGAGGAGGGGCGGGCGGGGGCGGAAACTTCGCCACCAACTTAGGGCTATTGGTGCTGGATCCGGCCGGAGATGGGGCAAGGACGGCGGAGACCTAGACTGGAGGATGCCCGGACAACTCCTGAGCGCGCGCGATCCTGCCCTCCGAGAGGAGGAAGGGCAGTGAGCTGGAGGTGAGCACCCCGACCCAAGATCGAGGGGATCTCCCGGAGACTGCGAGGCGGGCGCGGGGAGAGCGGCGCAGAGCAGCACATAGCGAGGGGACGTACAGGAGACAAGCGCCCTGGGAGGGGACGCCCTGGGGACGCGGGGAAGGACGTGAGCAGAGAGGCCCGGAGCATCTCACGGTCTGGCGGCCTGCGGGGGCGAGGAGGAATCCGAGAGGTCCTGGCACGGGCTTAGCCTGGGGCAGGTGGTACTGGGAAGGGGCGCGGGGGCCCACCTGCATGACTCGCCTCTCCCGCCCCCAATCCCACCCCGGCCAACTGTTGCGGGGAGTTGGGCCACAAACTGGGAACCGTTGCTGGATCTGGCTCTAGCCTAGGGGATCGGGCCGGGTGGGAGGCAGAGAGCAGCTGGGGTTCCCTAAAGCCATCGTCCCCGCCTGGGAACTATCTCCTTGGGACATTGTCGGAGCCGTTCCCATCGCCGTCAGTTTGCCCTTCCCCTCCAGTCCCCGCTTGTTTCCTCTCTCATTCCTCCTTCTCTCGTCCCTCAACATATTGTCTGCTCTCAGAAACCAGGAATTCTGCCACTTAGGGGATAGGGAATGGTGTTAAATCTTCTTCCCCTTCCACCCCTAAAGACTGACCCTCACACTCAGGTATCTGAGGACAGGAAAGGAAGAAGTGGGGGCAAAGTGTGTGCTAGGCGGGCTCTGGGCACAAGGCTGTCTTGGTAGCGACTGGGAGCTGTGGGTCCCTCTATTTCCTTCTGGTTCTTCCCCATTCCTGGTTTCCGCCAAGAGCCCCAAGGGTCCGTGGTACTAGGATCTAGACCGTGTCCAGCTCGATTCAGGCGGGGTCTGGGAGATTAGTGACTGTTACTGTCTGCTTTGTAATCTCCAAGTGCTAAACTGTTTTAGGACAATTAGCGAAGCAAAGAAGATAGAACCTAAGGTCTCTGGTTCCCAAAAGTAACAGCCAGCAAGGACAGCTCATTCTCACATACACTCCAAATCTTCCTAGACCGGACTCCCACACCTCCCCCATTCCACCCCACCCCATACACTGTTTTCACATCCTAGACTGACGGCTCACGAAAGACGGAATTCTAAGGAGGAAGGGCTAAATGGGGCCCCCCACCTCGACCCTTATTCTTCTCTTATTTGCCCCTCCAGTGACCAGTAGGAACTTGTCCTGGCCTGAATCTGACTCAATCCCTGGGAGGGCCGAGAGCAAGATGAAGGAAAGGGAGCTAGGGGCAGGCAGGGAGAAGGGCTCTGGATTTGCTTCCTAAAGCATCTAATGTTTCGGGGCGAGAGAGAGGGGTAGAGGGAAAATCATGGATCTGTAATACGCTTGGAGATCCTTGTTTGGAGAAGCAACCCCGCGGGGCGTGAGAATGAACTGGGGAACGGGGTGGGATGTGTGTGTGTGTGTGTGTGTGTGAGAGAGAGAGAGAGAGAGAGAGAGAGAGAGAGAGAGAGAGAGAGAGAGAGAGAACATCGGGGGAGAGGGTCGAGTCCGCAGGTAGCAGTGACGCTAGTGCTTGGGCGGTCTCAGATTGACCGCCAGGAGGGGCTCAAAGCCACCGCAGCATCGCTTGTGTCCTTGAGGCGCTGGGTGGCTGTGGCCCTTCTCGCCTGCGCCCCTTCCTCCCATGGCGGGGTGGGAGCAACCTGATGTCTTGTTCCCTATGAATTATTTATCACTGGCCTAAAAATACCCCGAACTTCACAGCCCGAGTGTCAAAGATCCTTGCTGGAAGTGGGGTGGGGAGGGGGTAAACAAGGGTGCCTGGGGGTGGGGGAGGGGGGAGGCGAGATGTGTAGAAGAATTTGCAGCTAAGCGGAAAGACCACCACCCTAGGGCGTAAGGTTCCTGAACTTCTGGGATGGGATGGTAAGGGAGGAAGGGGAGGGAAGAAGGAGAACGGAAGGATATCTGCTTGCCGGGAACTGTCAGTAAAACATCTGGATGGGTATTGGGGGTGGTACTCAGGCAGTCCAAAGGAACCTTCAGAGGGAAAGCACCTTCTGATGGGCAAGTGGGCGAGATTCTTGGGTTCTGTCCATTTTCTCTGGGATCCTTTCCTGCTTCCCCTCCCCACAGCCCAGCCCTTGATTCGCTTCTCTGGGCATCCATAAAATGTGGGAGAATAACTGGGGGAAACAAAGGTATGGGGAGGGGAAAGTGTTCGACTACATTCAAATATTGCTTCTTTACTCGGTGTCTGATCTAGACTAGCAATTTAAATAACCACCCTAGGCCTCCGTTTCCTCAGACCAATTGTTATTCTATCCTATCCAACAATAAGAACATGGGGGCGGGGTGGAGACTAGGCTAGGTTATCTGTAAGGTTTTCGACTCTAATTCTATGATGTTATGATGGGAAGAAAGGGGTTTCTGTTAGAAGAAGAGTGGGGGGGGGGGTCTTGGAGAGCCTCTTGAGATTAGCTATCTGAGAAAAATAAAGCTTACTAATGCATCAAGGGAGAAGGGGGAGAGAGGTCAAGGGTGATACGAAGAGAAGAAGAGAGAGGGAGAGAGAGAGAGAGACAGAGAGAGACAGAGAGACAGAGACAGACAGAGAGACAGACAGAGAGAGAGAGAGAGAGAGAGAGAGAATGAGAGTAGAGATAAAGAGACAGAAAGAGATCTGCCTGCTCCTTTCATTAGTTTCCAGGCCCCAAAAAACTGTTTTCTCCTTACTCAGCTTACTGATGCTTGAAATACCATCAGTGGGACTTCATTCTTTCAGTTTAAGATTTTGATTGTAATTAAAATACCAGAACTCTAGGAGATAAAAAAGCTTCAAACTTGTATCTTCAAACTTTATCTCTCAGCACCACTTTAGTGTAACTGAGTCTCAAGTCCTTTCCTGAAAACAAGATTTGAGAAAGAATGAGAGCCCCAGGGAATTGAGGGTATGGAGGAGCTGAGAGAGCAAGAGAGCTCAATGAAAGAAAGTTAAGAATGGTCTGTCTGTCAGTGTCAGTTGATAAACATTTATTAAGCACCTACTTTTGGCTGGAGTGCTAGATTGTGGAAGGTCATAGAGCGATGGAGTTCATAGGAATATAGAATCATATATTTAAAGCTAGAAGGCCAGTGAGTCAACCTCCTTAATTTACAGATGAGAAAACTGAGACAGAAAGAGACTAAGTGACTTATCCAGGTCACACAGCTAGTGTCTGAGGCAGGATTTGAACTCTGGTCTTCCTGACTCCAAGTCCAGTGCTCTATTAACTAACTGTGGCAGCTTGATCATTTTTGTTTGTGTCACAATTTTCCCTAGGGGCAGCCATATTTTACAATTCACAGGTCCATTTAGATTGTCAGTTTTAGGGTTTCAAAAAAATTGTCTTTTTTGTCCCTTCATTCACCCTTGGATTAGGCTTGTTCCTCCTGGTCCTTCCAGTAAGAATTAGTTTCAGTGGGGGTGGGTAGGTGGTGAAGTGAATAAAGCACTGGCCCTGGAGTCAGGAGGACCTGAGTTCAAATCCCACCTCAGATACTTAATATTTACTAGCCATGTGACCTTGGGCAAGTCACTTAACCCCAATTGCCCTTCCCTCCCCCCTCCAAAAAGCAAAAAAAAAAAAAATTAGTTTCAGTAAAGCAGCCAGAGGCCTAAGTCTGAAAGAAATCAGACTGAGGGCAAAAAGAAGTAAATCAGGTTGTAGACAATAAGACTGTTGAAGAATTAGTGAATCTACCCTAAAACTCCTGCAGATTTCCTAAGTGGTAAAGTTGGTAATGATGCTGTGCTTAGAGTCAGAAGGACTGAAGTTCAAAAGCTCCCTCAGACACTTACTAGCTGCGTGACCCTAGGTAAATCACATTACTTGTCCCAGTCTCAGCTTCCTTATCTGTAAAGTGGGATAACAATAACAACACCTTCATCAGTTTGTTATGAGGACCAAATGAGATGATAATGTCCAAAGGAAAGGATAACTAGGACTATGAATAGATGCCTCACAGTTTACATAACAATGACACATCTAGATGTATTCTATGTGTGTCTGTAGAGGGAAGACCTAGGGCCAAGGATGGATTTCCACTGTCTAAAAGAAGATCTTTGTTACAATTGTTGTGGAGTTGTTTCAGTCATGGTCAACCCTTCATGACCCTATTTTGGGGTTTTCTTGGCCAAGATACCCGGAGTGGTTTGCCATTTCCTTCTCCAGATCATTTTACAGATGAAGAAACTGAGGCAGACAGCGTTTAAGTGACTTGCCCAGGCTCACACAGCTAGTAAGTGTATGAGGCCAGATCTGAACTCAGAAAGATAAGTCTTCCTGATTCCAAGCCCAGTCTTCTATCCACTGTGCCACCTAGCTTCCTTTGTAACAATTACTGTATTCCAACAGAGGCTGGATGACCATCTAAGATGTTAAGTCCAGGAATGGATTCCTGTACTGGGTGGGACATTAATTAGGGGACCTCTAAGATTTCTTCCAACACTAGGGATACATCAGTATTCTATATTTAAACGATATATAAACCTCATGGTGTATTAGACTCACCATAGTGAGTTCAGGGGCTTTTCCCAGTGTGTTGTGGCTCTTCTGATCCTGCCGAGACTTCTCTCCTCTTCAGCACCTACTGGTTGTTCTTGTGTTCCTTGCCCCACCCAACCCCCACCTTGGTATGAATCTCCTTAAGGCCCATGCCTGACATTTTGTTTTCTTGTCTGTCTTTGCACCATCTCTGTCTGCTTTTTTTCTCTTTCTCATTTGTCTCTTTTTGAGGCATGTGATTGTATATTTTCCTCTCCCTCTTCTTCCTTTCTCTCCGTCTTCGCTGCATCTGTATTTCTATCTCTCTTTGTGTCTGTACATCTGTCTGTTTCTTACTGTGTGCCTCTGTCTCTCTATCTCTTCTCTATCTTCTCTCTGTCTCCTCTCTATCTTCTCTCTGTTTCCTTTGTCTCTTTCTGTCTCTTTCTCTCTATCTCTTTGGATATGTCTTTGCTTCTTTTCATCTTTCTATCTCCATCCATCTCTCTATGCTTCTGTCTGTTTCTGTTTTTGTATCTCTACAGGACCTCTCCAGTGGACATGGGTAGAGTCTTGGGACTGGCCCTGCTGCTGACCACCCTCCTAGGCACCTGGGCAGGGGTGGGGCCTGGCCGGGGAAAACAGGTGGTGACAGTAGCTGTGGTGTTTGCCAGCTCAGCACCCCCATTGCAGGCCCAGGCTCAGACCCTGGCCCGTGCCCGCCTCACCCCCCAGAACTTCCTGGACCTGCCCCTGGAGATCCAGCCAATCACTGTGGTGGTGAATGACACCAATCCCAGCACCCTTCTCACTCAGATGTGTGGGCTTCTGGGCTCTGCCCGTGTCCATGGCATTGTCTTTGAGGACAACGTGGGCACTGAGGCTGTGGCACAGATTCTTGACTTCATCTCCTCCCAGACCCACGTGCCCATCATCAGCATCAGTGGAGGCTCGGCTGTGGTCCTTACTCCAAAGGTGTCTTGGCATCCCCTCCTGCCCTCTCCACCCTTGATTGCTAATATCATAGACACTTGAGCAGGATATAGGCCCTCCAGGGATGGGAGGTTTGGAGGGGCAGCACATTGGGAAATCCAGGATAGGGTGGGGTTGGGAAGGAGTCACAGGCATGGGAGTTAGGAGACTGAAGTTATATTTTGGGGAAGGTAGGAGGGAAAAGGCTGGAGGAGGGGACTGAGGTCCTTTGGGGTGGTTAAGAGACATCTGGAGGAGAGGGAGGGGCAGTTGGGGTTGGGGAAACTGAAGGTTTCAGTGGGCAAAGGGAAGGCAAGATGGAGGATTGGACAAGGATAGAAAAGATCCAATGACTGCCCCCATTCCATAAGGAGAAATAAGGATGGCTACCAGTCCAGGTTGGAGGCAAACTGAATTTAATTCACTGTATTCTTATTTTTCTTTTAAAAATGTATTGATGCCTTTTGTTTTTTATGTTATCATTGTTTTCCCTAGTTTCCCTCTCCTTTACAATATAACAAATTACATTTTTAAAGTCATGAAAAAAAGAAAAGAAGCAAAAAATTAGCAAAACCAATCAATACATTGAAAACATCTGAGAGCATGCGTAATGTGCAATACCGTAGACCTCCCTCTGAAGGCATGGGTTGGGAGGGCCTTCTCCTACCTCTTCTTTTGAGCAGATGTTTGTGTGTTTTTAAAAATAATTTTCCAACATTCGCTTTTGGTTTTTTGGTGTGTGGATGTTCTTTCCATTTACGCTGTTATTGTCATTGGGTATGTGGTTTTTCTCGGCTCTGCTTACTTCACTCTGCATCCATTTATATGAATCTTTCCATGCTTTTCTGAGGCATTTATCACATTTGCCATTTCTTACTCCACTGCATTTGGATAAGTAAGCATCTCTTTCTACCTACCTGCTGGGTTCTCATATCACACAGAACTAGCCCAATGTCCCTTGCTGGGCCTTGGATACAACTTTTATCCCAAACCTTCCCATTCGCTACATGTCCCCAAACCTCCCTTTCCATACCTATCCTACATATCCTTCTCCAATAAGAAATTCCTATGCTGTCTGGGACCTGAGTTAGACTGGTATAGCCTTGTGTCTATTTCTTACACTACAGAAGGCTGTGAGAATTGAAGGAGGGGTGGTCTAGAGGCAAGAAATAAAGACAGAACCGCAGGCAGTGTGTAACTAGGGTAGATGATTGGGTTTCCCCAGGCACCAATGTCCAGGGGGTGCACTTCCATAGCTCATGCCCCACATTCCTCAGCTGTGGAGACAGACCCTGAGAGAGGATGGGGAAGTCAAATGGTGGGGTCATAGACTAGTTGAACTTGGTAGGGTGAGGGAGAGAGAGAAGACAGCTGCCCCTTCTGGTTCACTGGACGCCTCTCTAGACTGGTCGTCCCAGGTGATTCCTAGTTCCACCTCCGACCTCGGGACTAGCGAGAGAACAAGGGTGGCTCTGGGTTCTGGGAGCAGAGAGAGTCTCGGCTCCTTCCCAGCTGCCTCTGTCCTCCCGGCAGGAGCCCGGCTCCTCCTTCTTGCAGCTGGGGGTGTCCATCGAGCAGCAGATCCAGGTCATCTTCAAGGTCCTGGAGGAGTATGACTGGAGCTCCTTCGCAGTCATCACCAGCTTCCACCCCGGCTACGCCGTCTTCCTGGAGGGCGTCCGCTCCTTCACTGAGGCCAGCTACCTGGGCTGGGAGCTGCAGGACATCCTGACCCTGGAGCTGAGCCCCGGCAGCCCCAGCTCTCGCATCCAGCGTCTCCTCCGCCAGCTGGACGCTCAGGTGCTGGTGGCGTACTGCTCCCGGGAAGAGGCAGAGTACTTGTTCTCGGTGGCTGAGGAGGAAGGGCTGGTGGGGCCCGGCTACGTGTGGGTGGTGCCTAGCTTGGCTTTGGGCAGCACCGAGGCGCCCCCCTCCGTCTTCCCCGTGGGCCTTATCAGTGTGGTGACTGAGAGCTGGCGTCTCAGCCTGCGCCAGAAGGTCCGAGATGGTGTGGCCATCGTGGCCCTGGGGGCCCATGGCTACTTACGGTACCACGGGGACCTGCCAGCTCCTGCTCGTGACTGCCATGCCCCTGCGGAACCCATCAGCCCTGCGGGAGAAGCCTTCTACAGGTGAGCGTCTCTTACCACGTGTCCACCAAGAAAAAAGGATGGGAGTGGAGAAGGAATAACGAGGTATGGACCAGTTAGGGTTCGTTCGAATATTGGCCGGCATCTTCCTTGGATCTGTTATTCTCTAAATATTCAGGAATCTTTCCGGCTCCTCACACCCCCACTGTGATTTGAGCCTCCTAATATCTCCCTGTTATGTCGATTTGAGTTGGTCCAGCTTCAAAAAAAATGGTCAAGTGAGCCTTCCTCTAAGTTAGAATCATAGGATCTAAGGTTGGAAGGGGCCTTCCAGGTCATCTAGTCTACCCTTGAAGGTATCTAGAGAGGGGCAAACCATTTTCCTGAGGCAGGTGTATTGTTAGGAAGTTTTTATTTACATTAAGCCAAAATTTGCCTCTATTTCTATCTAGTCCTGCCCTCTGAGGCCAAGTAGAACAGGTTTAATCGTTATTATGTGTCAACCCTTCAAATCCTTGGACTAACCTATCCTGTTAGAGTCTTCTCTTCCCCAGGCCAATCATCCCCAATTCCTTCAATTTCTGCATGGCATGGTCTCTGGTTCTCTCACCATCCTTGGTTACCATTTCCTTGGTTGAAAAGCTGAAGTGTGGACAGAAAAGCCTGACCATGACTCTTTGTTGTTCAATCATTTCAGTCATATCTGACTCTTTGGGAACCCATTTGGGGTTTTCTTGGTCAAGATACTGGAGTGGTTTGCCATTTCCTTCTCCAGTTCATTCTACAAATGAGGAAACTAAGGCCAACAAGATTAAGTGACTTGCTCAGGGTCACACAGCTAGTAAACATCTGAGGACAGATTTGAACTCAGGTCTTCCTGACTTCAGGCATGGTACTCTATGACACCTAGCTGCCCATGTCTCTTTGAGACCATGCCATATGAAGAACAATAGCAGACACTGGAGACGCTGAACTAAGGCTCAGAGAATAGAGAAAGAATAGAGTGTACATGAGAGTTATCTTCAAGTATTCATAAGACTGTCTAGTGGAAGACATAAGGCTCTACATGGCCTTAAAGGAAAGAATGAGGTAGGAGAAATGAATGGAAGCTGCTGAAAGACAGATTTGGGCTCCATGTAACAGAAAAACTTCCTATTAGAGCTGTCTCCAAATGGAATGAGTAGTGTGTTGGACATTCCTGGAGATCTTCAAGCAGGGACTCTATGACCATTTATTGATAGTGTAGTAGAGGGGATAGTTAAGGCTATCCTTTTATGCCTTTGAGGTACTTTCAAGAGATTCTCTGACTCTTTCTGGCCATTCCTCCAACCTCTACCTTTCTGAAGTTGATTTTTTGAACCCAAAGGTAGGACTTTACATTTAAGCAACCAACTTCCTTCATTTAGCAGACTGCAAGGGAGAATGTCAATTTTTTTCCTTTGTATTTATGGTATCTTACACATAGAGCCTACAATTAATAAATACTCCTTGAATTGAATCTAATCCCTAATAGATTTGCTTTTATTAGATTCTGCCTACCATCCTAGCTTGAGTTTTTTGGACACTGAATCAGGAATTCAGGCCCACTAGAGGTGGTGGAGATGAAGAGGTTCAAAAGGGTCGGGCTCCTATCATTTTCAGGGGATTTAGGCAGGGGAAGTGCTTCAGCCCATGAAAAAGGAGCCACCACATCCAGATCTATAGGTAGAATGGATAGATGGTCTTTTGCATTTCAGAAGATCATCCTCTGAGCTGATCCTTTCCTTAGGCACCTGATGAATGTGACCTGGGAGCAGCGGGATTTCTCCTTCAGCGCTGGCGGGTACTTGGTGCGGCCCACCATGGTGGTGATCTCACTCAATCGACATCGACTCTGGGAGATGGTGAGAAGGGAAAGGGGAGAGGCTGAGACCTTGAGGCTTCCTCCCCCCACCTCCTCCCTTCCCCTGCCTCAACCTCTGGCTTCCTCAGACTAACAGAAGTAAATGAATTTCTGAGATAGCCTTATCTCCAGTTCTCCTGCTTTTCTAACTCCTCTTGTCTTAGCTCTAAACCTTTTCAGCATTTTCTCAACTCCACTAGCCCATCATGTACATTTTATATGTTCCATGACTATTTTTTTTTAAAGCAACTGGGGTTAAGTAACTTGCTCAAGGTTACACGGCCAGTCATTATTTATGTGTGGGTGCTCATTTTCTGAGGCCGGATCCGATCTCGGGTCATCCCAACTCCGAGGCCAGAGCTCTTACTCACTGCGCCACCTAGCCACCCCTGTCCCATGACTATTTCTGAGGTCCTCTTAGCATAGAATTTCTGTACATTACCCTGATGTTACCTTACTAGGCCATAGTTGAGGTCTTCCTCATAATTCCCTTCCATAGTCCTAACCTTTCTTCCCCTGCCTGATCTCACCTCAAGGGAAACTATTCTCAACTTCCCCAATATGTGGATCTATTTCCATTTTCTCTGGGGTAGATATAACAGGTAAGGAAGGGCTAGAGTTCTCCTAGGAGCCAATGAGGATTGTTCCTTGGGCCCTGGTCTGTGCTTTTTCTGGAAGGGGACAATCTGGGTATGCCCTGTTCCTGAGACACCCAGCCCAGTGGTCTGATCTGGGAGAATGCCTTTCCCCTTCTCTTGGGAGAAAGTTGCCCCACCCTGGCATGACTACCTCCCAGGGACTGGGGTGTTAGTGTAGGAAGGAGAAGCAGAGGACCCATATTGATTCTTGTCCTATCATAGGTCGGGCGCTGGGAGCAGGGCATCATTCACATGAAGTACCCTGTGTGGCCTAGATATGGCGCCTACCTGCAACCAGTGGTTGACAACCGGCACCTGACAGTGGCCACCCTGGAGGAGCGACCTTTTGTCATTGTGGAAAGTCCTGACTCCAATACAGGTGGCTGCATCCCCAACACTGTGCCCTGCCGAAAACAAAGCAACCGCACCAACAGGTTTGTCAGGTCTGTTTGTGTGTGTGTGTGTGTGTGTGTGTGTGTGTGTGTGTGTGTGTGTGTGGTATGTGTATATACATGGGCAATGGGGGGATTCTTCCTCTCTCCTGGAGAGCCACAGAGCACACGTCAGAGTTTGATGGGGACTGTTCGAAAGACCAAGCTAGGGTGAACCCAGATGCTTCAACTCCATACCTCCACATGGCCTTCTTCTAGTTAGATGGACCTGCCCGGATATGTTGGGAAGACCACTAAGACAGCAAGACTGGAGGCCAGGGTTCTAATTCTGCTATTCTAACTTATTGAATGATTGAACAAATCATTTCTCTGGGTCTCAGGTTTCCCCATCTATAAAATTACATTTGGGGGGCAGGGGGAGGGGAATGATACAAACTAGTTGACCTCTAAGGATCATCCTGTTTTAGCATTTTAAATCATAAGATAAGAATAATAAGCCTTATGATTAGGGATGGAGGTGAACTTTTTCTTCCCCTGTATTTCCCCTTCCTCGATGTTCCCTGAAATGAGCTCCCCTACTCTCACACTGGCAGGGTTGTTTATACCTGAGCCTGTGGCAGGGTCTCATTTCTTCCTGTCTCCACCAACCCTTAGGCTCCCTAACCCCAACTCCTGTATTTATCCCCTTCTCTAGGGTCCAGAGGCCTCCTAAACAGGAGGAAAAAAGTTTTGAATGAATGAGGAAAATTTCAAAAACAAGACTTTTTTCTCTGGACTTCAATTTGGCAAAGGGCAGTTAGGTGGCACAGTGAATAGAGCACTGATCCTGGAGTCAGGAGGCCCCAAGTTCAAATCTAGCCTCAGATTCTTGTCCCTAGCTGTGTGACCATGGGCAAATCACTTAACCCGGATTGCCTTCCCCCCCAACCTCTCCCCCCCGGCCTTGCCACCAAAAGAAAAAAGAGTTTGGCAATGACCACACGACCTACTTGCACTCCATGCTCCTTCCCTAGGGCTGTGTGTGAATATGTATGTGTGTGTGTCTCCCATAGTGAAGGAATATCAAATTGGAAGGGACGTTAGAACTCTAGTGTAACATCTTCATTTACTTTATTTTTAAAATGTTTTATTGCTACCCCTTGTGTACATTGCTGTCATTTCCAAATATTCCCAAACCTCCTTTCACATTGGCCATGTCTGAGAGTATATACCCCATTCTGCACTGATAGTACACCACCTCTCTGCTTCAAAGGAGCCATCCTTGACCTATAACAGTGCTCTGAAAGTCATGCTTGGTCACTTCATTGATCAGGGAGCAGATGTTTACCGATGATGTTTTTCTTACATCATTAGGATTATTGTGTAGATTATTCCCATTATTTTTAGCATTGTTTTTTTAAAACACTTTTAACATTTCCCAAGTTTTCCTAATTCTTTGTATTCCTTGTTTCTTTGTGACATAATAACTTTCCATTAAATTCATATACCACAATTTTAATCAGTCATTCCCCAAATGACGGTCACCCATTTCTTTCCAGTTTTTTTGGTAGTACCCAAAAAAATGATGCTATCCATACCTTGGTTAAATGGGACCTTTCCTTGGGGGTATTTGGTTAGTGGTGGGTCAAAGGGTATGTACATTTTAACTTTTCTGGTATAATTCAATTCACAACTTCACCAAAACAGTACTAGAGGACCTATTCTCCTGTGAACCTATATTCTAATTTTTGTCATCTCTGCTAACAATGTTCTCATTTTATAAAGGAGGAAACTGAGTCTCTGAAAGAGAAAATGTGTGTATGTGAGTGTGTGTGTGTGTGTGTGTGTGTGTGTTTGTGTGTGCTCACTCAAGAATGTGCCTGAGCTCCATCAAGAGGCACAAAAGCTGGGTGGTAGGGCTGGCTGGGGGAAGGGCCTGAGTCAGAGGATGGGGCTGACCTTCTGGCTGGGTCTATGCTGGGGGGTGGCAGCAGCGATGGCCCTGGGGACTCCTACACCAAACTGTGCTGCAAGGGCTTTTGCATCGACATCTTGAAGAAGCTGGCCAAGGGGGTCAAGTTCTCCTATGACCTGTACCTGGTGACCAATGGCAAACATGGCAAGAAGGTGCGGGGCATCTGGAACGGCATGATCGGTGAGGTAGGTAAGGGCTTGGCTGCAGCCCCCATCAGCAAGGTCCCTCGAACTTCCCTGCCACAGTCGACTTGCTTCAATTTAATTTCTTTATTGAAAACCTACTATGTGTAAAAAAAGTCTGGTGGCCACTTTTCCTCTCCAATCCACATTCTTCAGATGCACAGATTTGCCCGTATCTCTTCTCAGCTCAGAATTCATTGCTGGCTCCTTTTCTATCCAGCTCTGTTGACCCTGGGCGAGTCACTTCACTTCTGTGTTTCCCTCAGTCTCCTCAATTGTAAAGTGGGGACATAATAGCACTTACCTCCCAGGGTTGTTGTGAGGATTAAATGTGATATTTGTGCAGCATTTAGCAATATGCCTAGCACATAGTAGGTGCTACATGTATGTTGTTATTATTAATTATTATTGTTTGTTGAGTAATTCAAAAGCCCTTCCAGGCCCTTGAGGCCCCCTCTTCCCGTGACTTTTGTAGACACCTTGAATCCTATCTCCTAGGGTCAGGGAGCCCCACACCACAAAATATGGAGCCTGAATGGCTGGAGCTGGGCTGGGTGGTGGGTCTCTTGTGTGCCCTTGTGATTTCCTCTAGAATCTGATTTCTCCCCACTTTGCTCCTCATTATGTTTTTCTGAGGAGGGGCCCAGACTAAGCTATGGGGATGGGGATGAGGATACAGCTGAGGTGAGCTGGGTCTGTGAGGGTAAGTGTTGGGTGCCTGGATCCTTCCCTTCACTACTCCCCTCCCCCAGGTGTACTACAAGCGGGCAGACATGGCCATCGGCTCCCTGACCATCAATGAGGAGCGCTCGGAGATTGTTGACTTCTCCGTGCCCTTCGTGGAGACGGGTATCAGTGTCATGGTGGCCCGGAGCAATGGCACCGTCTCGCCCTCTGCCTTCCTGGGTGAGCTGGGAGTGGGGAGGGAGGGAATCAGGGCCATCATTTGGGTGTCTGGGCTGGGATTAGAGCTGGGGGAGGGAGATGGTGCTGGGGAAATCTTCAGCTGCTGATGTCCCTCATCATGGTGTGATGTCAAGATCACTGGAGCTGGAACCAGAGCTTGAGTTCTGATCCTGCTATTTCTACTCATGTGGCCTTGCCTAAAGTCACCGGAACTCTCTGGGCCCTGGTTTTCTCATCCATAAAATGAGGGAGTTGGACGAGATCCAGGAGTTCTTAGCATGGGAGTCCATGAATACATTTCAGGGGTCTCTGAAGCTGGGTGGAAAAACAACAACCCGTATCTTTATTTTCACTAAACTTACTAAATTGAAATTTCACTAAACTTCGCTAAACTGAAATTTAGCATTTCCCTGAATTATTAAAAAAAATTTTTTCTGAGAACAGGTCCATAGGTTTCTCCAGACTGCCAAAGTGGCACGTGCCACAAAAAGGCTAATAACCCTTGGAATAGAGGATCTCTGAGGTCCCTTCCAGTTCTGTTATTAAAGTAATACTGTCCCTGAATTGTGAGGGGAGAATTGGGCCCCTTTCTCAACTGTTCAATTTTCTTTCCTCCTCCCCCACTACCAGGACGCAACACCCTCCCCAAATTAGTCCAGGGCCCTGCTAAGGCCCTGGAGACCCCTTCTTCCCATGGTTCCTTGAGTCTAGTCTACTGGGGTCAAGGAGTATCCTTCTCTGCCATTGGGCAGCAGAGTGTCTAGGGGTCAGGAGGACACAGCTCTATCTCCCCAAGCTTACCAGGAGAAATTGGAAATAGGGCAAGTTCTATCTCAGGCATCTGGCACACTCAAGTTATCAGACCTTTTGGGAACAGCTTCTCTGCACAAGGGACTGAGGAGGAGTCTCTCTCCTCCATCCAATCCATCTTCCATGTCATGGCCAGACCTACAACATTTATGCAAGTGTTACAGGAGACTAGCCAGCTCTGAAAACAGTCAGGATACCTGTGCATTCTCTGAGTCCCAGGAAGGGCCCATCCAATATACTTCTCCCCTTTCAATGGTCCCTTATTGCCTCCTGAATCCTTTTTTCAACTCCTTTGTCTGGTGTCCTTAGAGCTAGCACAACATGCTCTCTCAGACTGTTCCCTGGAATGTATTTTGGAGGGGCCCTTACTATGACTGGAGCATGTACAAGTAACCTGACTGTTTCAAGAAGTGATTCCTCATTAAGAGCTTGGCCTCAGTGGCTACTGGGTGACTCTGCTGTACAGTCCACTGGTGGCTCTTCCAACCTTCCAAACTCATAAGGTTGTAATCTGGCCCATTTTGTCTCTGATACATATTCTCTTAAGATCAGGAGAGGAGAGCCACCACTGCATCAGCAGAAACATAGGTGGCATGTGCTCACAGCCACATGGTGGCCTGGTAGGGAGATCCAAGGTAGCTTCAGCATGCCTATCACTGTTGCTGCCTCTCTCCCCACTGGGAGATTTTATAGAAGTTCTTGCATTGCTGGTCACCAGGGAATAGAGGTCAATCTTGACCAGACCTTCCTATGCCTTTTGCATTAATATTTGGCTGTGGTTGGCAGCCAATTAAAAGGCCCTTTGTCGTTAATTGGAAATAGGATATCTTTGAATGCTCTAAATCAAAGGAAGGGTGCCTCTAATACCCATTCCTGAAGCAAGCTCACCCACCTTCCCTGTGGGCTGTTACCAGGCAGATCATGTTATGAGTGCTCTAAGGCCTGCACCCTTATTGGGAATTCCCCCTTTACACATGAATCTAACTGCATTATTCCTCTGTTCAAAACCTTTCCATGGCTCCCTACTACTTACTCAATCATGTTCAGACTCCTCAGGCTGGTGTCCTTCACCTCAGCCCTCCGCAATCTGGCACCACCCCAACTTTCCAGCCTTCTCTCCCCTCCCGAGTTGGACACTCCAGCCAAATTGAATTGCTTTCTGTTTCCAGGTCACCTTGTGCTCGCCTATCTCCACATTTTTGTTCATCCTTTGTTCCTGATGACTGGAATATCCCCACTCTCTCTCCTGACCTGATGAATTCTTGCCCATTCCTTAAAGCCCAGTTCCAAATCCACTTCCCCCCCTAAAAAGCCTTTCTTATTCCTCTACGCAAGTAATGTACTTTCCCCACTCAGACCCTATAGAGTACTTTTTTATACTCATCTAGTATATTTATTACATATTCTAGCTAGCTATACAAAGTGTTTGTATGATATCCCACTACTGGACTAAACTTGAGTGTGCCTGTCTTTAGGTAAAAAACAAAAACAAAGATAAACAACTGATGAATTCAAACCTTACCTCTTACACTTACTATGGAAATGACATTTAAACTTTCTGTGTCTTAGTTTTCTTACCTGTCAAATGGGATGAGTAAGGCTTGACAGAGCTATTGGGAAAAAAGTACTTCATAAGCTTTAATGTTCTATAAAAATGTATAATTATTATTATCAATTTTTACAGTGCACATTTAATAAATGCTTGTTGGATTGACTGAATGAAACAACAAGAGCATTCATTCAGTCAACAATCATTCCTTCAGCCACCATTTATTAATTAACCCTTGATTGAGGGCTGGGCATTGTGGAAGGTGCTAATGGACACAAAAAACCCACACAAGACACAGGGACCTCAGTGACCATCTAATGCCACCCATTCCTTAAAGGAGTCTCCCCTTTAACCTAACAGACAAGTGGGCACCCAAGCTCTGCTAAGACTTTCACTTTTGAACAGCCCTAATTATTAGGGAGCTTCTCTTGACTAGGAAACTGAGTCAGGCTTCTGGGTTAAATCTGCCTCTTGGCAGTTTCCCCTTGCTGACCTCTGGTGCCAGAGAGAACAAGTCTTCCTGTTTCCTCTGATGGACTATTGTTACCCATGCCAGGACCCTTAACTGTAAGTGTACCCTATGTCTCTGTCTTTACACCTTCTCTCTTGGTGCTGTCATTAGCTCACATTGGTTTAATTACCATCTTTATGCCGAGGAGGCTCAGACTTAGGTTCGTGGTCCTAATCTATCCCCTGGACTATGGTCCCACATTGACAGCTGCCTACTGGTCACTATAGGCCTTTCGTGTCACAAACAAAATTCATTATCTTTCCTCTCAAACCTGCTACTCTCCTCAACTTCCCTGTTTCTGTTAGTCTCCCAGGTTTACAACCTTAATGTATCAGCTCCTCAGTCTCACTCTTTCCATATAATAACTCATATTTATACAGCCCTTTAAGGTTTCATCTTGTTTTAGATCCCTGGAAGGCTGTGGCTATTTTTATTCCCATTTTATAGATGAGAAGACTGAAACGGACAGGGGTTGTGACTTGTCCTGGTTCATCCAGCTAGCAAGATTTTAACTCAGCTGGTGAGGTCTTAATTCCAGGTCCTGCACTTGATCACCAAGCTGCCTTGAATATGTACAATCATGTGCCAGATCTTGATCATTTTACTCCTTCTCTCTACTCACACAGCCACTATCCAAGTTTGGGCCCTCATCGTGGGTCATACAGACTACTTCAGCAGGCTTCTAGTGGGTTTTCCTGCTTTAGGTGTCTCTACTCCAATCTATCTTCCACATAACTACCAAAGAAATTTTACTAAAGCACAGGACTTACCATGTCACTGCCCTATCCAATAAATTCTAATGGCTCCCTATTATCTCTGTGATTAAATATAGACTCCTCTGGCATTGACAGTCCTTTATAACTTGGCCTAGCCTACCTTTTCAACCTTATTCAACATTGTTCCCCTTCATGCTCGCTACAGTTTAACCAAACTGGCTTTCTTACTGCTTCCCATACATGGCATTCCATCTCCCATTACTGGACTTTTGCATTGGCTGGCTCCCATGCCTAGAACATGCTCCCTCCTTACCTCTGCCTCTTAGAATCATTAGTTTCCTTCAAAGCTCAGCTCAAGTACCACCTTTGGCATGAAGCCCTTCTTAATCCCCCTCCCCACAGCTCCTTGTGTCTACCACTGGCCCCTAATTATGTTTATTTTATTGTCTCTCTGGCTAGACCATAAGGTTTCCGAGTCCAGGAACTATTTCTCTACTGCCTGAAAACATGCCCAGATCACCCCATTCTTAAAAACAGAACAAAACAAAGCCTTTGCTTGATCTGACTTATCCCTGATCCTGTTGTGTTTTTCCTCCCTTTCCCCACCAAACTCCTAGAGAAAGTTTCTAATATCTCGCCTCAAGTCCCTTGCAATCTGACTTCAGACATCACCACTCAACTGAAACTGCCCTCTCCAAGGTTACCAATGACCTCTTAGTTGTACACAGCAGGCATTTAATAAATGCTTGTTGGGTTGGATTGGATTGGATTGGCATGGTGATTTTCTGAAGGATATGTCAGGAGAAGACAAGTTCTGGTAGGTATTATCAAGATGGAAAGGTTTCCAGCTCTGGTGTGTGGAAAAACTGCGTGCATCTGTTATTCAAGGACCAGATTAAGTTTGTAGGAGGTTGGTCACTGGTTGATGACTTTTTCCCATAATAATGAAACTTACCAAGGTGTGGAGCGGTCTTGGGCTGTGGGGGGTGAGGGCTATACTTTCTGGAGAGACTGAAGTGCAAAAGGTTGAGGAAGTGATATATCAGAGGGCTGGATCTGAAGTCAGAGGAACTGGGTTCAAACCTTGGCTGGCTGATTTTATTTTTTATCACCTGGGCCTCATTTTTCCCATCCGTAAAATGAATGGGTTGGACTAAATAACCCCTAAGATACCTTACTGTTCCAAATCTATAATCTTATGCTAGATGAAAATATCTAGAAGTTATTCAGGCTATTTGGAGATATCCAAAGGCTTGCAAGAGAGGTCAGGGCTTGAAGTGCACATCTGTGTGCCAGAGAGGAGATGGAGTCCAACCCCTTGATTTTACAAATTAGGAAACCAAGGCACAGAGAAGCTAAATGACAGGATCAGTCACCTAACAAATGTCTGGAGTGGGATTCGAACCTGGATTCTTCTTGATTCCAAGTCTAGTGTTTTATGCACTATGCCATGCATCTATCTACCTTGAGGTAGCAGTTAATACTTTGAGAATGGAAAGGCCTTAATTCCTTACTGGGGTGGGATGGGGGTGGGGATCCTCAGAGGGTTAAAAATTGTGCCTTGGAGATTCACTAAATCATAGGGACCTGGAAGAAAAACCTGAGGTTTTGTCGTTCCAGCAGAGGGGGAGGAACAGTCAGAGAGGCAGGAGGAGAGCAGAGATGGGAATCAAGAGTGAGAGGGTTGGCAACAGTGCTCTGAGACACGAGTCACAGAGGGGCTTAGGAGGGTGGGGAAAGGGCTTTTTACCTGATGATTCGAGAGTTTCTGGGGCTGTTGGAGAGGACAAAGGAGAGAGATTTAGTTGGGTAGTGGTGGGGATGGTGGTAATCTGGAGTAGTCTGAGGAGGCAGGCCAGATTGCAAGGGCTCCAAGGGAGATCAATGGAGGCTACTGAGGAGAGATTCCTCTTTCAAGAAATCTTTCTATGAAAAAATATTGGAAGGGGACAGTAGCTCCAGGGGACTGTGAAGTCAAATGCAGGTTTGGGGGGGGGTGTGTATACATGTTTGAATTCGGGCAATCTTTATATTTAAAGGAAGAAGGGAAGGGACCTACCTGTTCTGGGGGAAAGAGTAAAAGTGCACAGAGGCCCAGGGGGTGCATTGCCCCAGCTCTGCAGGGGAGAGATCCTCCCAGAGACCTCCAAACTCTGGGCATCCTCTACAAGCCCTGCTTCTGACAGCCCTTCAGCCTGGAGGGATCCCTGCATTCTGGACCCTTCTCCCCTAGCTTTCTGGTGTTGGGGTGGGGTTCAGGCTTGGCTGAGCAGTGTCCCTGCCTGCTGCTGGTGGGGAGGGCCCTCCAGGGCCCTGCTCCCTCCACTGGGTGGGGAGTAAGTCTGTGTGGTGGTGGTGCTGGGGAGTTGGGGGGAGGGAGGGACTCAGAGCTAAGGATGGTCTGATGGCCTTCTCTGAGCTCCACCCTTCTCCCTTACAGAGCCCTACAGCCCAGCTGTGTGGGTCATGATGTTTGTCATGTGTCTCACCGTGGTGGCCATCACTGTCTTCATGTTTGAGTACTTCAGCCCGGTCAGTTACAACCAGAACCTCACCAGCGGCAAGAGTAAGTGACTCCTGGGAAGGGAGAGCCAGTGGGAGTGTTGGGGGAAGGGTAATAGGTTCTACCAGGGACCCTGATCACTCTCAGTGACCAGAAACCCTGCAATTCAGTCTGGAAAGAATTCACCAGGCTCAAGCTAACTTGGAAGCCAAGACTGTAAAAGTTTATTGTTATGCTGTACAGCATAGCGGGCAAGGATTCTTATGGAACCTGCAAACTTACAGAAAACATAGGCGTAGTTTTTAAGGAGTCATAGTAGTAAATCAGGTGTCAATTATGCTAACTAGGTGAGTAAGGGTGGGATCAGGGAGGAGTTAAGGAGTGGTCAGTGCTTAAAGGAACATGTACTTTTAATATCAACTGAGCAGGTGTATTGCCCATAATTCACTGGGAAATAGCCCAAGGCAGGACTACCTAGAGATGTGTTTTTAAGCCTGAAACATCACTAAGTCAGCCAGTGGTCAGGGCTGACTGAGAAGTGCCTAGTCTGCCACCCATCAGTGTCAAGTTTGACAAGATGGATGTTGGGAACCAAGGCTAAGGGAGACTCAGTATGGGTATAATTGGCTAAGGAGTTAACCTATAGATAGGGCATTGAAGGATTCATGGGCACAGCTGGCCACTCTACTAGGGGAGATAACATTTGCCTAAGCTAAAATGTTTATAGATAGTTCAGTGAAGGATTCATAGGTAGCTTGTTATTGTTCCAAGCAGAGATAAACAGTTCATGAATTGTTGCTGGGCAGAGTGCTGGCAGGGGGAAGGGGCAGAGTTAATGATCTGAGGCTGGGGAGGGGGAAATGTGATTTTACAGACATAGATCCCAAAGCACCCCATTTACAAACTGATGTTACAAACATAGATTGATGATACAAATATATATATATATATATTCCAAGCATCCCATCAGGAAGGTGAGGAAGGGGGGCCTGAAAGCAGAGAGGCTAATGAGGGGCCATTGAAGCCAGGGCCAGTTCAGGGCAGTGAAAGATCCATCCAATGGGACTTAGAGGTTAATGAGGATGGTAGATCCAATGAAGAAATGGCTGGTGGGGGTGGTACCAATAGAAGGGCAGGCTGGTTAGCAGGTCAGTGATGGAAGAGACAATGAGGGAGGGGCCAGTGCAGGTGGGACTTAAAGGAGAATTGAGGGTCAACCACAGGGTGGAATCAATGAGGGAGCAGCCATGGCTAATAGAGCCAGTGGAGGAACTGGGAGCCTGGAACTGGAACCTGGAACTCTCAGAAGGAGGAGAGGCTAATGAAAAGGAAGCACTGCCCTCTACTAGGGAGCTGAGGGACAGGTGATGGATAGGGGAGAGTGGAGGTGCCAAAGTGAGGTGGGCTAGATAGGGCAGTGGATAGAGCACCAGCCCTGGAAACCTGAGTGACCTCAGACACTTGACACTTACCAGCTGTGTGACCCCGGGCAAATCACTTAACCCCATTGCCTCAAAAAAAAAAAAAAAAGTGAGGTGGGCTAGTGAATAAGGCCAGTGGGGATGGGCGTGGACAAGGCTAATTAATGAAGTTGCTGATTGGTGGAAGAAAACAAGTGAAAGAGGGAGTTTGGGGGGCTGGGGATAATAAAGGGGGACAGTGAGGAAAAGGGCCAGATACTGCTGGAAACACAAAGGGAGGAGAGAGACTGAACAGAAGAGAAATTGGGGGGTTGGGTCTTATGGTAGAAGCAGGGCTGTAGTGAGGGAGATCCTGAATGTAGATGTTTAAATCTCCTGCCTAGAAGTGAAAAATATAGAAATGAGACCACAGAATCCCAGCGGTGGGGAACTGATGGTGTTGAGGCCACATGTGGTCCTCTAGGTCTTCAAGTGTGGCCAAAGGGCCTTAAGGACCTGGAGGGTCACATGTTCCCCATCCCTGCCCTTGATCAGATGTCTGAATCCTTCTGCATAAGGTCTGCTATGGCTGAGGATGGATGGGGAGAGAGAAGTGGGGGAAGGTGGGCAGGACCAAGGGTGAAGGCTGTGCCCAGGGTGGGGAGAATATAAGCAAAGGTGTCTTTTGGGAACTTCAAGGTGACCTCTGCCTTGGGTTGAATTATTCTGATTCTGATCCTTCTGGGGTGTTAGGGAATGGGATCATTCTCTCTTCTCCCTCTCCTTGGGAGGAGAGGGATTTGGGGTTTAGGTTCACTAGTCCAATAAGAAGGGCAGATGTTTACATAGCACTTTTTAAATCTGCAAAGCACTTTACATATTTTGTGTCCTGTGTGTTACCCTCCAACCCTTGGGGTTGTGGAGGGCATCTGGTAGGATTTGGGGAGGTAGGCACAGGAAGTATTATCATGCCCATTTTAGAGAAGAGGAAATTGAGGCTTATGTAGGTGAATCACCCACAAGCTAGCCCTTCAAATGAAGATGTTTTCTGATGGAGCACTGGTGAAGGCAGTTTACTCATCTGAGAGGTCATATCAGAATGCCCTAGGGAGCTGTGAACCCAGTGAGCAAATTCCATAATTAGCCTGAGAGCAAGTTGGGCCTGGAGCCAGCATTCTCTTAGTGGGAGCCTATGAGGCACACACTTCAGGTGAGAGGTGATTAGGAAAGGTCATAAAGAGGAAGGGAGTCGTAATTGGGCAGAATGACTCAGAACCTGGGAGTTGGAGATGTTCTTCTAAATACTTTGCCCTGTTAAGGTGGCAGATAGGGGAGGGATGGGGTACTTGACTAGAGGCACCAAGTGTCTACATGTAAAGGAAGGGTCACACTCACTGTGCTAGCCTCCAGGATCACATTCTGCTCCATGTTCGGGATCATAGGCCCCTGTGAATTCTAGGTGTCAGCCCCACTACTCAGAGCAGGCTCAGGATCTTGCCCCTCAGTCCCAGGGTCTCCAAACTCTGCGCATCCTCCACAGCCCTGCTTCTGTTACCAGGCTGTTCACAGGCTCTTCCCCAGAGGCCGGAAGGGTCCCTGAACTCTGGACACCTTCCACTCTCCTAGCTTCCTGGTGTTGGCGGGAGGGTTCAGGCCTGACTGCTATTGGTGAGGATGGCCAGGAGGACTGCTTTTCATTAGTTTTTGAAACTTTCTCCATCACTGACTCCATCTCCAGGTACCAAGCCTCCTGAATTTCTTCAGTTTCTGAATTTAGAGATACTGGATATCTATATTCAACCCCTAACTAATTTTCAACTACTGTCGTGGAACTGATGCCTTGAACTAGGTCTGCTGCTATGCTCTCTGGACCACAAGGGCACATCCCTAGGGCTTAGGGAAAGAGGCAGGCTGTAATGGCTAGTGACACCTGCCTCAAAGGCAGTTAGATCTGGGTTCAAGCCTTGCTTCTGGAAAAGACTGTGTGAACCCTGGGCGAATCACTCAGTGATTTACTGTCAGTGAGAGCTCTCCAATGTCTGCCCTCTTTCTCCTCTCTCTATCTCTGTCTTTCTCCCTCTCCTCTCCCCTCCTTTCCCTTCTTCTTCTTTCTCCTCCTCCTCCTCTTCACCTCTCTCATTCTCCTTTTCTCACCTCTCCTTCTCTCCTTTTCCTCTCCCTCTCCTCTCCTCTGCTCTCTAGCTCCCTTCTCTCCTTGTCTCTGTCTCTCTGTCTACACACACACACACACACACACACACACACACACACACACACACACACACACACACACACCCCACATTGCAAAGAGCACTGGTGGAGGCAGTTTACTCACCTGAGAGGTCATATCCCTACTCCTATCCATAGGGAAGAGGGGAGATGCAGATTCAGAAACAACACACCAGAGCAAGATGATTAGAAAAGAAAGACACCCAGTGTCAGTGTAGTGAGTGCTTGGCTTCCAATATATTCTTAGACTTCCCCTGCTTGGCATGGCCATGACTCCTGACTGCCTCTTGTTTGGAGTTTCCTTTATACTCTCCCCCAGGGTCTCCCCTCTCCCTTTCCTATCCTCCCTACCCTGCACCCCAGGAGAATGCTTCTTTGTCTGTGAAAACACCCTAAGCCAATTCGGAATTAGTTCTTTTATTTGGGTTAATTAGATCAAGCCCATTCTTAGGAAGCCTCCCTATTGCCCTGGTGGGCTTGTGGGTACTCTACAATATTACTAATAATTACTCAGATAATTATTAGATATGGGGAGGTGGGGAGGAATATTGGAGAAAACTGAATCTGTGTAGGGAATTCCCAGTGTTAAAACCTCACCAGATGTAGATAAGCATCTAATTGGCAACTTGTAGTCTAGATCATTACTTGAGGGACCTCAAGAGAGGTTAAGTGACCAACCATAGTCACATAGTATATGTCACTGGCAGCACTTAAGCCCAGGCCTTCCTGACTCCAGGACTTTGTCCTCCTCATTCCAGGACTGACCTTCTAATCCATCATGCCAAGTGTCTCTAACAGATAACAATAGCTCTATATGGTTTCTATATGGTTTAAAGGCTTTAAGATTTAAAAAGTACAGGGCGGCTCTGGAGTCAAAATGACCTGAGTTCAGATCCAGGCTCAGACACTTAACGCACACACACAAAAAAAACCTAGCCATGTGACCTTGGGCAAGTTACTTAATCCCAATTACCCTCCAAAAAGCAAAAAAAAAAAAAATTTAAAAGTGATGTGCAAATTGTGTGGGGTGATCTTATAGTCTCTCCCAGCTCTAAATTCCATGATTCTATGAATCTGTTTTCTACCAACCCCCCCTTCCCAAACAAAAAACAAACAAAACAGTTGCCATTGGGCTTTTGGCTATAATTCTTGAGGTTTTCTGGTTTGGGGGGAAGAGGTAAGGAGGCAGAGGAGGGAAGAGGAGAGGAGAAGTGAAGTCAATTACTTAGGAGGTGGTGTTTGGTCCCCCATTTCATTGACTTCTCACCATTGCCCCTCATCCACACAGAGTCTGGGGGTCCCTCCTTCACTATTGGCAAATCTATTTGGCTACTGTGGGCTTTGGTCTTCAACAACTCAGTGCCTATTGAGAACCCCCGGGGCACCACCAGCAAGATCATGGTACTCGTCTGGGCCTTCTTTGCTGTCATCTTCCTTGCCAGCTACACAGCCAACCTGGCTGCCTTTATGATTCAGGAGCAGTACATTGACACTGTGTCTGGCCTCAGTGACAAGAAGGTAAGGTGCTCAACACAGGGCAGAGGGGAGCATAGGGTGTGGGGCAAAAGGGAGAAGGGAGGAGAGGTGGATTGGGGTAAAAGACAAGAAAGGTTAGGAGGGGAACAGTTTGGTAATCAGATGAAGAGAGAGCTGAGGTGCCCATCTCCAGCCCACCCCACCCCACCTTGTGCCATCTCCTCACTGGTAGGCAGGCTTCTTGCCCTACCCACCAATGCCCAACCACCTGAGAGACAGATCCAGACAGGGGCAGTTCAGACAGAGCATGGGGTAAGGGGGCTGTGGAGCCTTTTGTACCAGTAGGACCCAAGCCCTGGCCTATGTGACTAGATTTTTGACCTTCTCCCCCAGTCAGGGAACTCTATACTGAGGTGAGATGACAGAAAGAGGTAGCTGCAGCTGGTGGGCAAGAGCCGTGGGTGGGGCAGTCTTCAGGGCACAGCCCTTGGGAGGAGTGCATGGATGTGGTGGCTTTTCCCCTGAAGTTCCAGAGGCCCCAGGAGCAGTACCCTCCCTTCCGCTTTGGCACGGTGCCCAATGGCAGCACAGAGCGCAACATTCGTAGCAACTATCGTGATATGCATAGCCACATGGTCAAGTTCAACCAGCGCTCGGTGGAGGATGCACTCACCAGCCTCAAGATGGGGTAGGTCACCTTGGCTTCCATTTTCCCCAAGGCTTGGCATCTGACCCTCCACTCCTCTGTCTCCATTGGGATCTGTTTCCCACCCAGTGAGCCTTAGTTCTCTCCCCCTTTTTGGTCTCTTGAAGTACCCCAGTAGGGGAGGGCCGAGGAATACCCACATAAGTTGCCTATGGGACATCCAGGGAGGGGGGATGCAGAATCTTATTCTCTGGGAACAGGGAAAGAAAGAACTATGGGGGTGGGGGTGGGGGTGGGGGAAGGAACATGTCCTATTTGTACCAGGGCCTGCTCCTTTCCTGGCAATATCTAGCCAGTGTCCACCTGGCTGAGATCCCTTCACCCTCCGGTGCCTGTTCCTGGCACCGAGGGTTCTGCCTGGCCCTAGGAAGCTGGATGCCTTTATCTATGATGCTGCTGTTCTCAACTATATGGCGGGCAAAGATGAGGGCTGCAAGCTGGTGACCATTGGGTCAGGCAAGGTCTTTGCCACCACGGGATACGGCATCGCTTTGCAGAAGGACTCCCGCTGGAAACGGGCCATTGATCTGGCGCTCCTACAGTTCCTGGGGGACGGTGGGTTGTGCTGGAGGCCTTTAGCACCCAGGGTGGGGCCTATGGCTGGGAGATAGCTGCCTAAGAGGCTGACGCTGCTGGCTTGAGCCTCCTTGGGCACCAGCAAAGAAGCCTGTGCCCAGATGGCTGCTGGCTTCTAACTCTGATTCTATATCATGCTTCCTTTTGCTTAGCTAACTTTTCTGATCTAGGTCCCCTGTCTCTTCCTGTTATGCAATGGGATGGAGAGGAGGGTGGGGCACAGGAGCACTCTTAAACTTTTTATGATTATGAGGAATTTAGGGAAAGCAATTTGGTCTGGGAGTACCCATGAAGGGACTTAAGTGAAGATCATGGAGCTAATGGCTGAGGTCTGCTCCCTCACAGAATAAGACATGAAGTTCTAGGAGTCATGGGAGACTGGGGCAGGGGGAAGGAACAAGGATAGTTAGGTGGAGAGGACAGGATGAAGACAGGGAGACAGTTGAAGAAACATCTAGGGCAAGGGTCCTTAATTCCTAAAATGGTCTACTACTCCCCCCCCAAGGTCTATGGACAGATTTCAGGGGGCCAGTGAACTTGAATGGGAAAAAATTATAATTTTCTGTAACCTTTAACTGAAATTTAGTATTTCTTTCAATTATGGATAATTTTAAAATTAAAATTAAAATTTTAAAAAATTTAAAGAACATTCTGAGAAGAGACATGGGAGTGTGACATGGGAGACACTGGCCTAATCACCCACATCAGAGAAGGTGCTGTGATTTATGAGCAAAGCAGAACTGAAACAGCTCAAAGGAAATGGAACATGAATGTTCACACGGATTATTTGTGCCCAGTCTGTGCTAGAACATTCTGAGCTCGTATTGGTCTGATCAGTCACAGTCAGACACATTGAAACTTGACTCTTAGCACAGTGACTTCATTTTGGTCCTCTTCAAGCACTAAGGACAATCACCAACCAACCAACCAACCAGGCTTTCCCATACTGCCAAAGGGGTCCATGACACAAAGAAAGCTTAAGATGCCCTGTCTGAGATGCAAAGTGAGTGAGGAGGTGAGGGGGTGAGGGAGCCTAGTTCAGAAGGGGCTGAACATCTGCTCCTCCATCCAGCTTTAACCTCATTGCTCCTGTCCTCTGTCTGAGGCTGACTTCTGTGGGAAAAGATGGCAGCTTTCATATTATGGCCATCTCCTCGTTCTTCACTTTTGTGGATTATCTATGGTTACCCAATGGAGATCTTCTCCAAGTCACAGAGTAGGGTCCCAGGCCCAGGGGAATCTGTCAGGCATATAAAAGCCCCTGGAAGTCTCAAACTAATTTCTAGGTCAAATGAAAGTTTTAGACTTGGGGAAACACCTGTTGTTTCTGTATGATTAGATAATCCATTTCTAGGGGGTGATTAAAAGCTATTTCTTGAACAGCAGAGTGTTTCTGGGGATGTTTTGTTAGGCTCTGTTCCTTGATTTTGCTGAAGTTTTGTTTGATTTTGAGAACTGGTCTCCGTATCTCACCCAGGCTAGAAGTGCAATTGATCCCTATGCCAATTGGAAACTTTTATCTGTTCCCCATTTTGCCCCTCCTTAGGAAGCCTCATAGACCCCCACTACTGGGGGCTCGCCTTACTGGTAGGCTTACTGCAGACACTAATCAGCATTAGTACTGCTGTAGCTCAGAACTCCTGAGCTCAAGAGATCTGCCATCCCAGCAGCAAAGATGACAAGCAGGCACCACCATCTCCTCAAAGATTGTGAAAGGGCTCAAATTTATAACACTTGAGGATTGGTTAAATTTAACTGGGGGATGTTTATCCTGGAAAAGAGGAGATAGGGTAGATGTGACAACTGCCTTCAAGTCCTTGAAGGAATGTTATGAACTAGAGATTAGCTGTGTTTTTTTGGTTCCAGAAGGCAGGAATGTAGAAATTGTAAAGGGGCAAATTTAAAATTTTGGCTTGATATCAGGAATGCTTTCCTAATAATTAGGAGCTGTCCAAAAGTGGAATGTCAGCCTTTGTGGGTGGTTGCTTAATGGCTACTCATCAGGTCTATTGTAGAG
This sequence comes from Gymnobelideus leadbeateri, assembly GCA_011680675.1. Classification (NCBI taxonomy): domain Eukaryota; kingdom Metazoa; phylum Chordata; class Mammalia; order Diprotodontia; family Petauridae; genus Gymnobelideus; species Gymnobelideus leadbeateri. The sequence continues at coordinate 483,500 of WOXC01009135.1, forward strand.
GGGACTCTTGTTCAGGCCCAGGTTGTACCATATGACCTCTGCAGTCCTTTCTAGCTCTGAGATTTCAGGATACCTAATTCACTGCTTCCTTTTCTCTGCCACCACCCCCTGCTGCATGCTGAGTTGGGTAGACAAGTGGGAGAAGAGGGGGTGGCTGAGGAAGCCTTACCCTAGCTTTGATCTGCCATTCTCCAGGCGAGACCCAAAAGCTGGAAACGGTGTGGCTATCAGGGATCTGCCAGAATGAGAAGAATGAGGTCATGAGCAGTAAGCTGGACATTGACAACATGGCAGGGGTCTTCTACATGCTCCTGGTAGCCATGGGGCTGGCCCTGCTTGTCTTTGCCTGGGAGCACTTGGTCTTTTGGAAACTCCGACACTCTGTTCCACATACTCCAAGGCTGGATTTCCTACTGGCCTTCAGCAGGGTAGGTACTTGTGTGGATCAGTTCAGCCTTGTCTGCATCCCTGTCCCACCTGTCCTGACTATCCCCATCACTGCCATGCTTGCAGAAAAGAGCCTATCCTACTGGGAATGTGCTTAGAGATCCCCAGGGCTGGACAGAGAGGCCAAGGGCTGGTGACTCTGGAGGTGTGGTCCTTGGTGTGTGGCCATCTCCCTTCCACTACATCTCTGAACCCACAGCTCTGCAGGGCTAGTCTCTTTGGTCACTGTTACCCATCAAGCATCCTCATCACCTCCTTCCTCTCTTCTGGCTCAGGGGATCTACAGCTGCTTTAGTGGGGTACAGAACCTCAGTAGCCCCACAAGGTCCCCCAGCCCGGACCTGACAGCAGGCTCTGCCCAGGCCAACGTGTTGAAGATGCTCCAGGCAGCAAAGAAAATGGTGAATACGGCAGGTGTGGGAAGTTCCCTGGACTGTGCCACTCGCACCATTGAGAGTTGGGGCAACCGCTATGAGCCTCCACCATCTACCTTCTCCCTTCGAAACCCCCAACTGCTGCTGCAAAGTGGGACGCTGAGCTTGCCTCGCAAAACTAGCAGAGCCCCAACCACATGGTCCCCAATCCCCAGGGGAGGTCCCCAAGACCCTGGTCACAAAGGCCAGGGTGGGGCCAGGGACCTGATGGTTCAAAGGGTCCTTCAGCCCCTTGCCCATGTTGTTTCACCTACCTTGCCCCTACCTGACATCTCTCAGGCACCTGGGTGTCCTGGCAAGGGGTCTCCCCGACGAATGGGCTCAGGACATGGAAGCAGGCTGTTCTCAGCCTCAGGTGGGTGCCAGCTCCCTGAGTGCCCACTCTCACCTGCTCCCTGTACCCATGTCCTCTGGGCAGACCGGACAGGCCGCCCCTTTCTCCCACTTTTCCCAGAGCCCTCAGAACCTGAGGACCTGCCTCTCCTGGGACCTGATCAGCTGGCGCGACGGGAGGCACTATTGCGCTCAGCTTGGTCCCATGGGCAATGCCTGCGCCAGGGCTCCTGGCCAAGGTCAATGCCTGAATATTGCTCTCCTCCTGGGCTGACCCCACCAACAGCCTCAATGCCCGCCCTGTGCCCTTCCCAGGCTGTTCAGTTGAGGGAAAGCCCTTCTTGTTCTGGCACTGACGCCCGAGTGTCATGGAAGCGCTTGGCCCAGGCCCAGTCCCTTCGGCTGCCCTCCTACAGGGAGGCATGCCAGGAAGGGGTACCTCCTGGTGCTCCCACCATGCTGCAGAGACAATACTGCCTCAATCCCTGTGCCCCTCTGCCACTATACTGGGGCTCTTTATGTCCACATTCCCCATCCTGTGTCAACCAGGCCCCCTGGCTCACTGAGACCTGGGGATCTCGAAAGCACAGAGGCAGGACTCTGGGGGGGCTGGGCACTGGCTACAGGGATAGTGGAAGGTGGGGGGAATTGAAGGAAGCAGGGGTTATATCCTGCAGAACCCACAGCCCCCTGGGGCCCTGTGCTTGGAGACGGGTCTCCAGCTTAGAATCAGAGGTATGAGATAGGTGTGTGCTCCCTTACCTGGTGGGTACTATTGGAGGAGACCTCAGCTAAAGAGCTGGCAGGAGGCAGGATGGATTCTTCCCTGGGATCTGTCTCAGTCAGAGGGCACATAGGCTCTTGATTCTGGATCTTTCAAGGCGTAGCCAAGCAGTCACCCCAGACTCTGCCCTGAGTAGCATTATACAGACTGAATAGCCACATCTTCCATGGCCATCCTTGTGACCTTGCTGATCTCTGACCCCAGAAGAGAGGGTCAGGGAGGAGTTTCCTTCTCCTTGTCTTAGCGTGTATCTTCCGTCTCCCCATTCTCTGCCCCCAAGAATGGAAGTGTGGGAGTGTCAGAGGCACAGGGACACCTGGGTCTACCTGGAGTGGCTTCTGGGTTTCCTATTACTAGGCAGTTGGGCCTGGTCTGGCTCCTTAACTGCTCTGGACTTGGGAATGAGAGAGCCTTGAGGCAGAGAGAGGATTGTAGGAATTTTTCTCTCCCATTCATATGAAGTTTTCTCTCCATCAGACTCTGGGTTATTAAACATAGTTTGAGAAAGACTGGCCTGTGGCTGCCTTCTGTATCTTTCAGAGGTAGATCCCATATAGCTTTTTCTCAAGCTTTGGGACATGCGTATCCTCACAGCATCATAATTAAGCCCATGTCACCTGGCAGCATCCAAGGCCCCAGACAACCACTTCTTCCCCCCATGTTCCCATCCCTTTTCTGTGGGAAGGTCCCCTGGGCCTTCACCAGGGCCTACAGGGATGCTAAGGCCTGCCACCATGCCTGCAACCCTATCTTTAGAGATCATCCCTTTGGGTTAGAAAGCAGTTATCCTAACATGTAATGCCATGGGGCGCAAGGGGTTTGCCCATATGAAGGTGGCCTTAGGTACACCACCCTAGTGGATAAAGCACTGGGGGATAAGAGAAGAAATAGGATGTGGAAACTGGTCATGCATGAGACAAAGCTTGCCCAGTGCCAGGACCCAGGGATCACCCTGTGGGAAAAAGTGCCCCTTAGTGGGCAAGGAGGGCAATGATGGGGCCTCTTCTGCTTCACTTTTCTTCCAGCTGGCTCTGGCAAGTGGTGGCAATGGTGGGGAGAGGGAGAGAGAGAGAGAAAGGGAGGGAGAGAGAGAAAGGGAGAAAGGAGAGAGAGAGAGAGAGAGAGAGAGAGAGAGAGAGAGAGAGAGAGAGAGCGCGAGTGCAGCAGCAGCCTGGGAGGGTAAGCAATTTTCCCAGGGTCACAGGGGTAGTTATTGTATAAGGAAGGACTTGACTTCTAGTCTTCCTGAATCTAAGCCCAGAACTTGAACCACGGCATTATGGTGCCTCTAACGTGGCAAGTAATGTATATATCGTGCACTGCTATGTAAGGTAATTACTCCTGAGCAGGGGGCTCTGGCTTTTCTAGGGAATGTTTTGGGTTCCTCCTCCAGGTAGGGCCTGTGGTTATGAGGAAAAAGAGGGAGGCTAGTTGGAACAGCAGAGGTTGGAAGCTGCTTCTGCTTACCTAAAGCTTCCTCTGCTTTCCTGAGGATAGGCTGCCACAGCCTCGGAAAATGAGGGGTGAGGCTGTCCTCTAAGGTGTCCCCCATGGCCCGCTGTAGTCTTAATCTTTTCTCTCTATCTTGCCTCTCCCATGGTCAGCCTCTGGGCCATCCCTCTGCCTCTGATCCTGGTGCTGCAGGGACCACACAGGCATAGGGCTATGTTGCCTAGGTTTTGTAGGAGTTACGGGTGCCAGAAAATCACTGCCCATCCTCACAGGTCCTTCTCACAGATGCCATGTACTCCCCTCTCCACCTAAATCTTATAGGAGTGAAGCAGATTGGGGAACTGGCCTAAAAGCACCAAATTATCCTCCTTTCTTTAGGCTGAGCTGACTTTATTCTACAAGGGGTTGGTTGGGGGGAAACAAGGAATGGATTTAGGAACACAGATTTAGAACTGGAGGGTCATCTGTTTCTTTTTACAGAAAAGGAAACTGAGGCCCGGAGAGCTGAAGTGATTGGCCCAAGGCTATAAATGGCAAAGCTGGGATTTGAGTCCAGATCTGCTGACTCCAAAACCATCCCTCTTTCCATTGCATCATGCCCTTTCTGCAGTCAACAGCTTAGGAAATCTGCACGAAGAGTCCTTGGGAGCAGGGCCAGAGGGCCGGTCAGAGGACAAGACATCTCCAAAGGTTCAGACCACTTCTGGTTTCTCTAACTGCCCCCTCAAAAGTAGAAACAAGCGAGGATTCCCCACCCACTGGGGCTGTGGGGTAGTGGTGCTTGTGGCTAGATTAGATAGCTCTCTGGAAGAGACTTGTGAAGTTGTCTGAGACTTTTATATCACATCTGGCCTCCGCATTTTGCATGAGGAAAACAAAGCCCAGGGAGGGGTAATGAATTATCCAACATCACACAGCTGCTTAATGAAGTGCTGGAACAAGAACCCAGCTCTCCTGACTCCTAGCCCAGTATTGTTTCCACTGTGCCATGCTGTTTGGGGAGCATAAAGCGAGGTTGGTATTGATTGGGAAGGTTGGGGGAAAAGGAACTGGCAGAAACCTGGAGCTGAAGATTTTAAGGCAATCATTTGGGAGTGAGAATCTAAACAGCTGTGGTCTGGGCATCATGGGAGAAATCTCTTGGTATTCAGCCCCTTCTCCGGCCTGCCTCTGGTGTCTGACATGACAAATGGTGCTGGCACAGGAGTTGGTTGTGGTGATGGATGGATGGTTCTAGGGATGGGAGGAAGCAGTCAGGGAGGAGCCTGTGCTTGCCCAAGGTCCCCAAATAGTCCTTAAATCTCTCCCTATTGAAAAGAGGGCTCAATTTGGAGGTACAGGCCATGAGGTCAGATTCTGGCCCTGCTATTTTACCTGGGTGACCTTGGTCAACTTACTCTTGGGGCCTGTTTTTCTCACCAGTAAAATGAACTGCTGGTCTAGATGACCCCTAAGGTTCTTTGGTGCTTTAAATCTACCCCAAAACTGGGGTGTGGGAGATTGGCCCACTGTCACCACCTCTGACCCTTCATTCTAGGTTCCATTGCTGGGGGGAGGGTGTAGAAAGCTGCTAAGAGAGATTGAGGGAAAACAGAGTGCTCTTTCTAGGATTCCTTTATGACTCTCAGTCCAAGTTCAGTAACAGTAACTGGAAAAATAATTAAAAGCCAATACCAAGCTCTGAGTGATTGGCTCCTGGAAGGAGGTTTCTGTCACTGGGATTAGGGTTTCTGGTATGTGGGAAAGTGGCTCAGGGCTGGTTTGTCCCAGGGTCTCACAGTCACAGGACTCCTTCCATTACACTACAAAGGTGCACTGGCTCCCTAGGCCTCTCGAAGAGAAGACCGAGGTCAAGGACTCACATTGTTATGAGGAGAGGCTAGAAAAGCCTTTTTTGGGAATGGGAAGTCTGAGGACAGAGCATCAGACCCACCACAAAATAAGTTCCCACCTGCAGAGACTGGCTGAATCTTTCCTTACGGTCAGGACTTTCCATAAACCTTAGACAAGTAGGGGCTGATGGCATTTTATCCCCCTTAGGGAAGCTATTTTAATGAGTAGATAAGTATAATATGTGCTGATGGCGTTTTTTTAAAGATCTTTAAGGAAAGCTCGTCCACAAGTTGCCTTCCATCAGATGTCAAAGATGTCAATGGTTTCCCCTACATCCCCTGGGGAGTGAGGGAGACCCTAAAAGGACCTTCAGACCTTGGGAGAATCTGAAGTTGGCCAGAGGGACAGGGGCAAAAAAATAGATGGCAGGATCAAGGCTCTAGAAGGTTTCTGTACCTCCTTAAGCCACATTAAATACATTCAGTAAATCAGGTGCTGTCTTGGGGAGAGATCTCTGGCTCCAGGGCTATGAAATTAATTTGATATCAATCAACAAGCATTTATTAAGTCCTCATATTCGAGGCACCATGCTAAGAGCTAAAGCTATAAAGGAAAAATCATGGTTCATAGGGGCAGCTTGTACATCGGACAGAGCATTGGTACTGGAGTTGGGAAGCCCTGACTTCAGATCTAGCCTCAGTCACTTACAAGCTGTGTAACCCGTGCTGTCACCTAACCTCTGTATGCCTCATTTTCCTCAACTGTAAAAATGAGGATAATGACAGCACCTACTCCCCAGGGTTATTGGGACCTATTTATAAAGTGTTTAGCATAGGGTTTAGCACACGATAGATGTGCTACATACAAGGAGTGTCCAGAGAAGCATTATTTCAAGTCAGAGTTGTACAGAGTTGGGGAAGCTGGGCGATAACGGGCACAGACTAACTTTTGTCAGAATCTAGGCCCTAGGCACTGTCTATTCTAAGAACAGGGATTCCTTCCCGTGGCTGTGAACATGGCCTAAGCATCGGTCTATCAGTCCCCAAAGGGCAACCTTGTCCAAGGAGCTGGACCCTGGCAGGCTCGGCTGAGCTGCTGCTCTGGGGAGGGAGCCACCATGGTCCCAGTGGTTTCTCCTTGGGAGCTCACATTTCTCTGCCTCAGTTTCCGCAACACTTCAGAGGAGAATCCTTATCCCTGTGAACCCTGATGCTCTCTCTGTCTTCAGCTCCTGACTGGTGTTGAGGTTTTTGTGGGGTTGGGAAGAAGAAACTGTCCTTAATTCCACTCTGACTTTGGTCTTTGCCTGTTGCTAAGGCTGCTCTTGGCTTCCATACTGTGAGAACAGCTGTGTGGCTGTGGGCCTGGCAAGGTGCCCTTTGCCCACCTTCCATCACTCAGCAGTGTCTTATCCTAGTCTGTTACCAACCATCTGTCTCATCCAATAAGCCTAAAGCTGCCCCTCTAGCCCTGGAATTATTAGAAAAAGGAGCTCATACCTCACAGGGCTGAGCACCGAAGTGCAGGAGGAGGTAATTGGAGATAATTCTCATCCCTAAATCCCTCATGCCTGGATCACTCTAGTCCCAGGGAGGAAGGGGGGCATGAGACAAGGCCTGCTTCATTCTGATGCAGTCCCAGGAAGTTGGGTCCAAATTCACAACAGGGCATTTTTACAGTGAGATCTCACTCTGCTTTGGCAACTCACCTGGCCCCCAAACACTAGTCAGAGCATCCTCTGAAAATCCCAGTAGGGGCCCATGGTTCTTGGGGGGTATAGGGAAAGATCAGCCTCAAGTTCCTTTAGACAGTACCCTAGGAAATGGGGTGGATGCTCACGTTTCAGTTTCTTGCTCTGGAAGAGCAAAAGGAAAGGAAATCAGACAACTGAGTGTTAGGCAGCATCTGTCCCATCTATGCCTGCCCCTTCCACACCTGGAGATGCTGATGTCTGAGTCACTGAGGTGAAACAGGACAACACTGCACAGCGGCTGTGCAATACCTCCATAGTGTAATGTAGCAGACCCCGCCTAGCAGTCTCACTCAATCTGCCGGTACCATCTCTGGGGCCCGAAACAGTGAGATGGCTTTTGTCTTTTGTGAGGGAATATAATTGGAAAAGGGTGAGTACAGATGTTTTAATGGAGTTTTTAGCAAATAGCTAGGAAGATCCAGGGACAGCACAGACAGCAAGTTGGGCCAACAACTTATTTTTGTCACTGAAGGCACAGATCCATCCTTGCCCAACCTGTTCTTGAGTGGCAGTCAGACAGCACAGGAAGTCATCATACAAGCAGATGGGCAAGGGGCATTTATATTTCATTTGCCTGGAAAATAATTAATTACATGTGGTGATGAGCTATGAGACAAAACACAAGAAGATGGACTGGAAGAAGATAATGTTCAATTAAGACAATCTAATTTTCAGAAGCCCCCCCTGAACTCAGGCAGCATGAGGCCTCACCGAGGGGGCACCTCCGCTTCTAATGGCCCCATCTTCATGCTTAAGGCAGTTCTCCTTTCCTCACCCTCTGCTCCCACGGTCCTTTGGCAGGAGTCTTCTTCAGGTCTTCTTTACCCTCAAGGACTAGAGTTCTTCCTGACAGGGAAATGTGTGGGATGCAGGTGAGGACAATATAAGGTGCTGAGCAAGGCACTGAAATTAGGTGCTGCGGGGAGGAAATCAGGACCAGCCTAGAGAAGCCTCCCCGCTCCCAACAGAGCCCCATTTTCTACACTGGACAGCTCCTAGCCCCAGACCACGGGGACACAGAACACGGGACAGATTGAGAATAATCTGGGCCCTACTGTTTCTCAGCAGGAGGGTCCCAGGCCCTGATGCTGGAGAAGGCACATTTGTACAGTCCATGTGAAAACGACAGAGCAGCAGTTATTGTGAATGCAGTGAGCAGAGAAGAGGGGAAGAACAGTTGAGAAGGGGGCTGGAATCACGGATCGGGTTAGGCCTTGTTTCAGAACAGCCTGGACTCCAGTAAAGGGAGGATACACGACAGAATTCTTGTGTCTATGGAAAAGGGAAGTGGCAGGTGGAGAGGACGTGTGGCTCCCTCCCATTTATCCTCGGGGGAGCTTCTTATAGTGTTGACAAGAGGATAGAAGATGCATCAGGTGGCTGCCTCTCAATCCTCTCTGCTGTGAATCAAGTCAATCTCAGCCCCCCATGGGACCAATTCTGTCTTCCTGAGAGCTGTGATTTCAGCTGCCAGACATGTCAAGTCACCCCAAAGGTGACCAAAGGCACCGAGTGTGTCTGAGATGATTGTCCTTCAGGTGGTCCCAACTTACTGCCCATTCCAATGCCATGCTTATCTTGCTTCAGAAGGATAGGCTCAGGGCACTGGCATGGGGCTTCCACCACAACATCCTGGGCCTGCAGGAGGGTACAGGATCTCCTTCACTCGGCACACCTCCAAAGTGAAGATTCAGAGCTTCCCTTTTCTTTCTTGCCCTTTCTCATTAACCTGGAAGACTTAACAGAGGATTTAAGTCCTGGGGATGTGGAAAAGATGAAAGGGCCCTTTTATTTTCCCTTCCAGGGAATACCAAGGCCCCAGTCAAGGTAGGAGCCCTGGACCTGACTCTAGAACTAGGTCAGTGGCCTAGTCTCTACTCAGCACCCACAGCAGGGGTGCCCAGGGACCCTGCGGCTAATCATCCCTCCTTACCCTTGTGGCTCCAGGCCCTGCTTGCCTCCCACTGTGCTAAGGCAAAAGTGACATGTGCTTTCACTACATTGGTTTCTTAGCAGTTCAGGAAGCAAGACATGTTCTGGGTGAGGGAGAAGCAAGTAGGAGAGGTTAGGGTTGAGTGTTAGCCTCTGCAACAGATCTCTTAAAACAAAGACCTAGGTTATCCCACAGCCTAGATGAAGGTGAATGAGTAGGGAGGCACCCATTGGGTCTAGTATAAATAAGATGTCACAGTGCCAGCACTGCTTCTAAATTCCACCCAGGGTACCATGCAGGGATTCAGCAGTCCGTCTCTGGTGGGGTCTTGGTAGTGGAGAAAGGTAATGGGCCTTGTAACAGCTATCAGACTTGATTACCAGCAATGCCAGTGTCTGCCCTGTGGTGGAAGGATAGTGGGCATGAAGGTGGAGGACAGGGGAAGGTCTGCAATCCTGCAGAAAGGATCCAGGTGTTGGGATATATTCCCACAGTTAAAGCTTCGTCTCACTGAGGATTATGTTGGCTGTGACAAAAAGGAAGCAAGAGAAAGCCCAGACAAGTACAAAGCCTACCCAGAAGGTACTTCGGAAAGGGGATTTGTGCTTGTTGACAGTACCAGAGCCAAAAACAAGCTTGGTGTCTTTCCGGCTGTAGTACACCAGGAAGGCAGGGATGACATACTGAATTCCATTGCCGGCGTAGGCTCCTGTGATCCCCACTAGGGACTCCAGGTCATGGGTACAGAAGGCCACAAGGATGGGAGGTACCAGAGTGATGACAGGGAACACAACTCGGTCTACCACCCACGGGTACATCTCTCCCTCCCGGTGGAAGAGCGTTTTCCAGTTGTTTCGCAGAGTCACGGCGATGATGGGGAAATTGGTGCTAATGGTGAAGACAGGGAAGAGACCCAGAAAGAAGCGGATGACGACCAGGCGCACTATATCACAACTGGTGAAGTTGAGGGTGTACATGTCCATGAGACTGTCACTGTGGAAGCAGAAGATGGCGGTGAAGGAAAGGAGGCTATAGAATGCCAGGATCAACACATAGTCCAGTAGCACCAGCTGGGTGATGTGCTTCTTGGAGGCAATAGGCGTGATGAGGGATGGCAGCGAATGCTGGCACATGAAGGAGTAGACGCACACCCCAAACAGGTTGCGGATCCCAGAGAAGTCTGCTATGGGTGGATGCCCTTCTCCCTGCCCATGTCCAATCCGGATCAATGCCAGGATAATCATGATGGTGAAGGCTGGGGAATGAGAGACACAGAGACATCAGTCAATAAAGATGGAACATCTATGGTGTGTGGCATTGAGTGGCACAGGGGCGTGCTGCCAGAGGACATGGGGAAAGAGAGCAGGGTCTTTGGCTTGGACCAACTCCCACGCACAGAGAGGGGAACCTCAGAGGCCATTTTGTACACTTTTACCTGAGCAAGAATCTTCTACAACATCCAGACTCTGCCAAATGTGGGAGGTAGAGAGACAGAAACAAAGTAAATGTGGAATTAAAACTCACGCAGCTGAGACTCTATCAAAGTGCTGGGGCTCAGTCAGGAGGGGCAGCCTGGGTTCACACAAGACTCCTACCTGGGGCACAGAATCTCTGCTTCAACCAATCCCTCAACCAGGATTTAAGTGCCCACTTAGTCGGTTGGGGCGGGGGCATACAGCATTCATATAAAGAGGTGTATATAAAACACACTAAATGGGGGGATGTCGTAGGGGAGGCACTAATGCACAGCTATGGGGACTAGAAAAGGCTTTGGTGAAAGTTGAAGGAAACCAAGGATTTCAAGCAGTAGTGAGAACGGGAGCAACACTGCAGCAAGAAGGCCAGGCTGGCTTGTTCCTAGACAGTGCAGGGAAGACAACACTCCTCTTTTGAGAACGGCAATGCCACAGACAGGATAAGCTGAGAGGCGAGAGCAGGCTGCCCCCCACAGCAGGTGGCAGGGAATCCAGCTGAGGAGGGGGTGCAGGCTTCCTGTCTGACCCTTAGCAGAGGATCACCAAGCTCACCTCTCTCTAGGAGCTTTCTTAGTGCATGGTGTTTCAGCCGGCCTAACAAGGAGCTGCCGGGAATCAAGGTGCATATCCTCCTTCCTCTTGTCTTGGGTCTTTTAATTTTATCTGAGGCAGAGTCCCTATTAGAATTCACACGGCACTTCACAGTTTGCAAAGCTCTTCCCTTGTGATCTCATCTGATTCTCACAACAGCTCTGTGAGGTAGCTGCTACTATTACCCCCATTTTGCAAATGAAACTGAGGCATAAAGAGGTTAAGTGCAGGGTCACCCAGCTGGCTGAGCATGAGGACCAGATCTGAATTTAGGTCTTCCTGACTCCAAGCACCACCTGCTGGCCCACAACAGTTCAGAGGGCACAAGCCTCAAACTGACCTAGAACTACCTGGCTGGGACAAGGGGGTGTGGACTTACTGAGAACGATGGAGGCTATCCTAACAACAGAGAAGAACAGCTGAGGGCACAAGCAATTGAACCTCAGCTACTCACTCTGAGAGTGCAGAGATCTGGGGCTTTAGGGGCTGCTACCAAATACCAAAGAGAGTGCTCCAGGTACTGGGATGGCTAGGGCAAGAGCACAGAGAGACGAAATGGGCGAGTAGTGTAGGAAGAACAGCCAGAAGGCCGGTATTGCTTGTTCCCACACCCTCCTGGGAAAATGAGAGGCTTAAGGGAGGGATTCCTGGAACATCTGCTATTCCTAGGAAAGCTGGGTCCGAATCTTCACCCAAGAGTTGGCTGGCTCCATTTAGTTGCTCCTATCTTGGACCCCTTAACCCAATCCCTATTAGAAGAAGCTATAGTTGTTAAGATTCATGTGTATTAAGAATTTGCATTGCAGCAGCAGAATTGGTCCCTTTAGATCTGGCCTATGCTCTTATCTAAACAGATTTTTGGCATCTGCAGTCAAAATCATTTGGAACCCTCAGAGCACTCTTCTCTGGAAGAAATCTCCTCAGTGGCACTGATAAAAATACTTAACAGCAGTGCTCCCTTAACTTTGGAGCTTATGATCCCCTTTCCTTCCCTACCAGATCAAACATCCCCTCCTGAATGGGCCCCAATTCCTGAAATAATGACCAACACTGACAGTCTTTGATAAATGCAGAGGTTTTTCATGAGAACTGGGCTGGAAATACCTTCAAATTTTCATCATACTGCCATAGAGAGCTCATGATAGGAGGTTCCCATGGAAAAGACTTAAGAGTCCAACTCCCAAGGAAGCATATGTGCCTGGCCCACAGCAGCTGTCTGTATACTCTCATTTTTGCCCATGTAATCTCTCTCTAGCAACCCAAAAAACCCAAGATAATATTTTCAAAGAGGATCATGGAAGCTTCCCTTATTACTTCCATTATAATTGTTTTTTTTTTAATTGGAAGATTGAATTCTTTGTTAAAAAAGTTTTAAATGAATTTTTAAAAATATTTCATTCATTTATATATATGCATATATACATGGTATAATTTATATATACCTGTCCTTTCACACTACCTTATAACAAAGCCTTTACTTATAATAAAGGTTTAAAAAGGAAAAGCAGTTCAGCAAACCTGACACATCCACCAAGTAGACTTCCCCACCTCTCCAATAAAGAAAGAACAAAGGAAATGCTCATCAACTGGGGAGGAGCTAAGCAAACTTCAGCATGTGAATGTGATGGAAAATTTCTGTGCTGTAAGAAATGATGATTATTCATCTCATGATGAATACAAGGAAGCACGGAGACCGACATGAACTAATGCAGAGGAAAGGAAGGAAGACCCAGAAAACAACATTCCCAGCGACTACAGCGACGTAAGCAGAAAAGCCACCACACAACAGCGGAGGCTGAGAACGCTGCAAAGTCCCAATGCAGGGAGGAAGGTGAATCTTCTCATTTTTCTCCCTGGGCCCAGGCTTGGTCATTATAATTATGCAGCATGCAGTTTCATCGCTGTTCTGGTTTACGTCGTCGTAGCTGCTGAATATAACATTGTCTTGGTTCTGCATGCTTCACTCTACGAATCAGTTCATGTAAATTGGTCTACAAATCCTCCATTTGCCTCATTTTTTTTTTGCTTTTTTTTGGAGGGCAATTGGGGTTAAGTAATGTGCCCAAGGTCACAGGCCTAGGTTTTGTTTGTGTGTGTTAAGTGTCTGAGGCCAGATCCGAACTCAGGTCCTTCTGACTCCAGGGCCACACTCTACTCACTGCACCACCTAGCAGCCCCCAATTTGCCTCCTTTTTTACAGCACAGTGTTATTCCGCTGCATCCCTGTAGCACAATTTGTCCAGTTCTTCCCCAATTGATGGGCACCTACTTCTCTGCTACTTTTCATCAAAGGCATCCCAAGTTTCCATTCTCACTCTATCACTGACAAAGCCAGAAGAGAGAAATGAAGAAGCAAGACATGGTATTGCTGGCAAACACACCTACCTACGCCCCCACACACTCTTCTTTCTCTTGAATCCTGCTCTCCCCTTTCTCCCCTACCATTTATTCCTTGCTCTCCAGAAGACCGGTAATTCTCTCCTTTCTCTAAAGAAAACATAAATCTTTATAGTTACTATTCAGTCAAGGGGAAAGAATTGACCTATTTCCTTCCCCTAGACTCTCTGCGTATGTAGCTGTCTCTAATTTAACCCTTTGCTTAATTCCTCATGAGAAGGCAAGGAACTTCCTGCTCTATGAGAAGTTGCTTAGTCCTAGAAAGTGCACTATGAACATTTTAGTGCAAGGTTTCATAACCTGGTGTCTGTAAACTCTGCTTTTTAAATTTTAATTTAAATAATTAATAATTAAACATTAAAAATTTTAATTTGTATAATCAAATTATAATTGTTAAATAAAATTATTAAAATTTTATAAATTGGTTTCCTTTATAATAATATGCCTATTTTATGCATTTAAAAAGTGTTATTGAGGAGAGCTCCATAGGTTTCAATAGACTGCCAAAGGGGTCGATGACAAAAAATAGTTAATCACCCTCGTTCTGGTACAATGATGTCCTTGGTGTGTTGGGGGTAATCACAATGGAAGGGAAAGGACAGCTGGCATATGTCTTTATGTGATATAATAGGCACAGAATGTGGAAGATGGTGGGAGTAGACAGATGGCACAGGTGGTTGAATGGACAAAGGAGGAGAACAGGACTCCACAGCATATGCCTGCAGGTATATCAAAGCTTAGAAAAGCTTTGGCAAAAATTGGAGATGTGGGGATAAATGGGGCTCCCTGACCCCTATTAAAGCAGGCTGTAAAACTCTGGGTTGGTTTTAAACACTTGGAGCTTTGAGTTTTGCAAGTCTTTCCATGTTTAGTTTCAAATAAGTTCCCGTTGTTATGAGACACTGAGGGAAAAATAAGGGCAGTTGGATACTGCTGGTCTGTAACAACAAACATAAAAATGTACAGGGGTACAAAATGCTTTCTTCACAACCACCCTATCAGGTTAGTAGCCAGAGTAGTATCATTCCCATTTTACAGATGAAGAAAAGGATGCTTATAGAAATGAAAGGACATGTCTAGAATAGCAGCCAGTCAATGAGCATTTAAGGGTTTCCCAGGTGCCAGGAATAAGGCTTGAGACTACAAAAAACCCCAAAAAGGGCAAAAGCAGTCCCTGGTCTTCAAGGGGCTCACATTTTAATAGAAGATATACTCTATAAATAATGGAGCACACACAAGACACACAAAGAGCAAAATGAAGGTGCTCTTTCAGAGGAAGGGGCAGACTGCATGAGACTTCTGCAAAGATGGGATCTGAGTCCTGAAAGAGGCCAGGGAAACAGAGAGGAAGTGGTGCCTACCAGGCACAGGAAGACACACAGCTGCAGAATAAATAGGCCCACACATGGGCACTGTGTAGCTCACGGAGGGTGGCATAAAAAGAATGGGAAGGTGGGAAAGGGCCAGGTTATGAAGGACTTTAAATGCTAAACAGAGAAATTTCTATTTGCTCCTGGAGCTAAGTGGGACTCACTGGAGGTTGCTGAGTAGGGGAGGATGTGGTCACAAAAATCACTTTGGCAGCTGAGTAGATGATGGACTGAAATGTAGGGAGACCAGTTAAAAGACTATTTTAATAGTCCAGGCCAAAAGTAATGAGGGGAGTGATTGTGCAGGTGGAGAGAATGGTAGGAGAAGGGGGGAAGGGAGAAATATAGGAGAGATGTCATGAAAGCTTGGCCGTGGATCTGACATGTGGGGTGAGTGAGAGGAAGACAGCAAAGTTGTGAGCCTGAGTGACTGCCAGGATTATCATGGTGTCCTACAGCAACAGGGAAGTTGGGAAGAGGTTTTAGGGAAAAGGATAAGGAGTTTGGTTTTGGACATGAGTTTGAAGCACCAAGGGAACATTGCATTCAAGATGTCTAAGAGGCAGTTGGTAATTTGGGTCTGTAGCTTACATGAGAGACTAGGGAATTATCTGCAGGAGCTGATGAGATCACCAAGGAAGATAGTGTAGATCAGAAGAGGGCCCAGACTTGAGCCTCAGAAGATACTCACAATTGGCAAGCAAGACCTGGATGAAGAATTGGCAAAGGAGACCGAGGAGTGGTTGGACAGCTAGGAGAATTGTGAAGGGCAGAGTCCCCAAAGCTGGTATTTAAATAGCACTTTAAAATATCTCCTTTTATCACCATAACAATCCTTGGAGGTAGATGTGACTGAAGGGGGAGAAAATTCTCATTTTGGGGCTGGAAAGCAATTCCTCTTCAATGCCTCTTCTCCACCCTGTGTTCACTGAGCTGGATTAACGAGCGGAAAGTTGGACCAATCAAAGTTGCAGGATATAAAACAAACCCACATAAATCCTTGGCATTCCTCTATATTTCTAATGAAATTCAACAGCAAAAGATAGAAAGAGAAATCCCATTTAAAGTCACTGTAGACATTGTAAAATATTTGGGAATCTACGTGTCAAAACAAACCCAGGACCTATATGATCACAACTACAAAACACTTCTCACACAAATAAAATCAGATCTAACTAATTGGGAAAATATCAATTGCTTGTGGCTGGGTCGAGCTAATATAATAAAAATGACAATTTTACCCAAACTAAATTATATATTTAGTGCCATACCATTCAATTTACCAAAAAAACAAAAAACAAAAACTACTTTATAGAGTTAGACAAAATAGTAACAAAATTTATTTGGAAAAACAAACGGTCTAGAATATCAAGGGAATTAATGAAAAGAAATGCTACGGAAGGTGGACTAGCTAAACCAGATTTTAATCTGTATTATACAGCATCAGTCATCAAAACTGCTTGGTACTGGCAGAGGAGTAGAGTAGTGGATCAATGGAATAGATTGGGTGCACGAGACCCAGCAGTTAATGAATATAGTAATCTATTGTTTGATAAACCCAAAGACCCCAGTTTTTGGGACAAGAATGCACTATTTGACAAAAACTGCTGGGAAAACTGGAATATAGTATGGCAGAAACTGGGCATAGACCATTATCTAACACTATATACCAAAATCAAGTCTAAATGGGTGCATGATCTAGGTATAAAGAATGATACTGTAAGCAATCTGGGAAAGCAAGGAATGGTTTACCTGTCAGATCTCTGGAGAGGGAAAGACTTTAGGACCAAACAAGAACTGGAGAGCATTATAAAATGCAAAATGGATAATTTTGATTACATTAAATTGAAAAGTTTCTGTACAAACAAAGCCAATGTAACCAAGATCAAGAGGGAGGTGGGAAATTGGGAAAGAATTTTTACAATCTATGTCTTTGATAAAGGACTCATTTCTAAAATATACAGAGAATTGAGTCAAATCTATAAGAATACAAGTCATTCCCCAATTGATAAATGGTCAAAGGATATGAACAGGCAGTTTTCTGAGAAAGAAATTAAAGATATATATAAGCATATGAGGAAATGCTCTAAATCACTTTTGATTAGAGAAATGCAAATCAAAACAACTCTGAGGTACTACATCTCTCCAGTCAGATTGGCTAAGATGACAAAACAGGAAAATGACAAATGCTGGAGAGGATGTGGGCAAATTGGAACACTAATGCATTGTTGGTGGAGTTGTGAACTGATCCAACCATTCTGGAGAACAATCTGAAATTATGTCCAAAGGGCTATAAATAATTTCATACCCTTTGACCCAACAATACCACTTCTAGGATTATATCCCAAAGAGATCATAGAAGAGGGAGGAAGACCCATATGTACAAAAATATTTATAGCAGCTCTTTTCGTGGTTGCAAAGAATTGGAAATTAAAGGGGTGCCCATCAATTGGGGAATGGCTAAACAAGTTGTGGTACATGCATGTAATGGAATACTATTGTGCTATAAGAAATGAGGAGGAGATGGTTTTCATATTTACCTGGAGAGGCTTATACAAACTGATGCTGAGTGAGAAGAGTAGAACCAGGAGAAATTTGTACACAATCACAGACACAACATATGTGTTATGGCCATCTATGACAGACTGGACTCTGTTCAGCAATGCAGTGATATAAGTCAATCCCGAAAGACTCATGAAGGAGAGAGATGCCTACATCCAGAGAAATAACTAGAAACTGAGCTTGAATCCTGATGGAAGCAAACTAATTGATCTTTCTCTTTTCATTGTTTGATTTTATTTCTTCTTTACCATTTTTCATCCCATCTAGTACAATACGCCTTTGTAACTTGACTGATGTCTAATGTGAAAGTATTTGCAGATCCTGTACTGGACTATATGCCATCATGGGGGGTGGGGGGAGGGAGGGAAGGGAAATTTGAAATTCAAGGAACTATGGAATTGAATCTTGTAAACCAAAAATAAACAAATAAAAAAATTAAAAAAAAAAAAAGAAAGTTGGACCAATGAGCAGAGTGGGTCAGACAGTTTTACTCTACTTGAAACTCATTTTAGATTTTCTTAAATTAATTGCCCTCTTTAAGGGTCTGAGTTGCCTGATGGTGGGATAAATTGATATAGGAGGTAAATAGAATAGGCATTATACCTAGAGCCAAATATGTCTGCAGGCTGGTATATACTATATGGATCTTTTTGGGGTTTAAAAAAAAAAAGGAAGACAACTCCAGCTCTCCTCTCCTTCTGAGGGACAGTAGAAGGTTGACAGAGCTCAGTAATTAGCTTGTGCCCCACTTTCCAGGAGCCAATCACTGGAAAATCAAGGGGGAATCTAGGGGCCTTGTAAATGTCGTGTCTTGGTTCCTACTGGAGAGATAAAACCCATGGGAAGAAGCAAGCACTCTTTATGTCTCTCCATGTCAACAGAAGCTGTCTCTCAAGATGGTATCATCTATTTTGGAGCAGAAGCAGAAGAAGCCCTCCTACTCCTCTGAGCAGTGACAACGTGGCATGCTCAGGGTCAGGCTCCTGCCCTTTTCTTGCAGCCCTGGGGTTTGCTCAGGGTGGCCTACCTCACCAAAAAAACTTCCAAAAGCAAAGCAAGCAGCTTTATTAGCCAGGGCTAAACCAAGGCTTGGCTTGTCCTAGTAAATTCACTCAGCTACTGCTCTAGAGCCAGATTTCCCAATAACTGGTTAGTCTTTCCCCATTAAACTCTTATCATGACCTTCTTATAACACAGCAGGAAGTTATAAGTTTGAGCACTTGGAGATATTTTTTTTTGTTTTTTTGGGGGGACAACTGGGGTTAAGTGACTTGCCCAAAGTCACATGGCTAGTAATTGTGTCAAGTGTCTGAGGTCCGATTTGAACTCAGGTCTTCCTGACTCCAGGGCCAGTGCTCTACTCACTGCACCACCTAGCCGTCCCACTTGGAGATTTTTGCCATTTTGCTTTTAATTTTAATAAGAATCATTGCTTAGACACGCCTACAGTCTTTCCCAAGACTGCTCTACAGCATGGTGGCCCACAGAATATCTGACAGAGAAGCATGCCTATCTACCATGAAAAATCACTTTCTCCAGGTTCCTGCAGTTAGGGCTTTGTCCTCTGACTCCTACCTCTGGTCACTTTTCTCGCACTCAAAGGCTGGGGGTACTGAGCTTCACTTTAAGTGAAAGACTCCAAGTCCCTTCAAGCTTTAGTAGTCTTTGTGGTAGACTAGAATATGGAAGAGATCATGGGCCCTAGTGATGGCTCTGGGTTCTCAAAGTAGTCATGCTAGGGGTTTGCCAGCTGGCAATACCTGAGAAAGTAAGAGAGAGAGAAAGAGGTTGGGAACAGCATCTAAAAGAACAGAGCTTCTCTGAAAGCGTGAGACTCTTCTAGGTCCTAGAGATGTGGACTTTGGGGATTGCTGAGGAATGAAGACGACTCACTCATGCGAGGTTTTAAAATCATGCCACCTGGGTAACTGCCCAGCAGAGGCTCTACACCTTTACTAAAATATATGGGATTTATCACAAAATGCATACGTATTTGCCACAGGGAGAAGAATTTTCTGGCATTAAAAGGTCCTATTTTTAAAAGTAACACTCCAAAGTACCCTTTGTTGAGCCTCACTGTCTGTCTATCCCTAGTTCAGGGCATCTGAAGGAGTCAGCAGCCAAATAATGATGATTAGTAGAACGGAAGCAATCTAAGGCTCTGCTCTGCTTTCCTATCTATCTTCGTTTCCAGGATACTTGAAGGGTATCTAATATACTTAGTCATGTATCTTAAAAAGCCAAGATACATGTATGGCTTCTGCTGTCACCATGCAGCAGTCCCCTAGCTCTGGGAAGTCAAAGTCAGGGAAGATGGCCTTGGTGGAGAGACCACTTGGACGTGGGAGTCAGGAAACATGGGGTCAATCTAAGCTCTGAAAGTGACCAACTGTGTGATCCTGGGCAAGTCAATCACACACACACACACACACACACACACACACACACACACACACACACTGAAACTCTGCTGTCAAGGAGGCATTAACTTCTTTGAGCCTCAGTTTCCTCCTCTGTAAAATGGAGATTACTCTTGTGCAACCTACTCCACAGAGACGATGAAAGTGTGTTAGACGCCTTAAACTACCTGAGTTATTATTTGCAATTTGCCTCCCACAACCCTTCCACAATTCTAGCTCTTTGCAATCGTCCATTGCAGGGCCATTTACTGAATAGCAATCCTATTCCAGGCCTGCTGATCTCCAGGGATGACTCTTGACAGCTTTTCAAGGTATTCAAGGTGGGACAAGATTCAATGCTATGCCCCAACCTGGCCTGCCCCAGAGGGGGCCAAGGCTGAATGCCTCCAAGTCTGAGGCTAGGCTGTTGTTAATGTTAAACCAATGTGGCCACTTTTGACACACCCAAGCCAGAGTCTCATTCCTCAAGGTGGCTGTCAGGATGACAGAGCTCTCCTCTCCAAGTGGAGAATCAATATGCCTGGGGCGTTGGGTGGTGTGCCTGCCATCAGCTGGGTTGCTAAGGCACACCGGACAGTGAGAGGAATTCTGTCTTTTGATGGGGAGAAGGAAAAAACGAAAATTTAGCCCAAGGTGTCTCCCTTCTTATTCTATGTCTGGGAATATTTGCATTTACTTACTTTTGTGCTCATAAATGCACTTCTATGAGCTAGATGGCCAGAAAATAGAGCTGAGACAATGAGATCAGGCATTACAGGTTTGGGAGTGGGGAGGGAGGAAATATTACAAAGGCAGAAATGTCACAGTAATATCTTAAGAAAAGAACTTACTGAAAATTCAAAAGCAACCCTTGCTCTTAAAAACAGGATGAATTTTTATTTCATATTTTCTCCCTAGAGAAATACCAGGATATGACCCCCAAAATATAGACATAAATTGGCAGAGGAATGATATGGGAAAGGCACATCTAAAGTAGCCCTGGTGAAATGGAGGTCCTAGCCTTGGGGTTGGTGGGGAGGGGTGACTGAGCAGCAAGGTGAGAATCATTGGGAAGAGGCTCCCAGACAAAAGGGTAGCCCTCATCATCATTCTGAACCAGATGATCCATCCTGCAGAACTCAGTGAATTAGAGACCAATTTAGGGAAACCTCCTATGGCTCAAGGGCCACATCTAGCCAAGCCACCTATTTTTGTACTGTCCCAGGAGTTAAGAATGGCTTTAAAAATTTTAAAATAAAACTTTAAAATGTAAAAACCATTCTTAGCTGGGCGCATCCAGAAACAGGTGAGGCTGGATTTGACCCGTGGACTGTGGTAGAGCCCTGGCTGGTCTAGAGGTTCCCCCTTCCTCCCTTTTACTCTAGAGCTGCCCTGGATGAGACAATCTTATATACTAAAAATGAACAGTTTTTAGACTTTTGAAAAATACAGTGTCTGGCTCCTGAAAAGAACAATGATTTCTAGGCTCTGATAAGACCTTTTTAATCTATCCAAGTAGAGGAATCTGATTATTACATCAGTGTTACTTTGGCCATCAATGTCTACTAATCATATTGTCACAAATTCCACAGAAATATACATTGTTCTGACAGTTTGGGCTAGAATTTTAGCTAGGTGACACTAGTGGGGGGGGGAGTCCTATAAAGCCCTATCCATTCTTTGGTCCCCCATCTGTGTTTGCTAATATAAATCCAATCTGTTTCACATTTTGTCTTCCTGGGTACATGTAAGCCTTACAGATCTTATAAAACCATCAGAGACTTGCATGAAAGTGGAAAATTACTCTCATAGGAACACTTTCTTGTTCAGTCTTTTTGACAGTGATTCTTCCTAGGACGTTGACTTATACAGGGTCTGTGGGGACTCGGGTGAAATTTCCTTCACAGAATCAAAACTATTCTGTTTCTGGATAGGAACAAGTTTCCTTTTGGAAAATATGGGTAACTTTCCAAAAGACAACACAGGTCTGTTAGTCCCAATCCAATGTGCATCTGAAGTGGTTAGTTTGGGCTTGTGCTGGTAACTTCACCTACTATCATTTTAATTTAAACTGACCTGAGATAGCCTGAAGTCAATCAAACTATCTTCCCATGCTCACTATTCCTTGTGACTTTTGAAAAAAGTCTGGCTCAATCCATCCACCACCAAAGCAGAAGAAATTTTTTTAAATAGCTCTTCAGAACCAGGACTCTGGACTGTAGCTGTATTATTTGTCCCCAAGGACTCTGACAGACTCTCCAACTATAAAAGTAACACAGGAAAGTAGCACTTGATAAAAGAGGCATGTCTCTGCAGCAATCAAGATAAAATATGAAATCACAGGTTCTGGCCCATTTTCTCTCATCTTACCACTTCTTTATCCCCTAAAGGATATTGCAAAGGTCCATCTACCTCATTCCAATCCTAGCAAGGCTAACTCAGTTTTTAATCATTGTGAAATGGCAGCTGAGAGTAGTAGGGCCAATGAGCAGATTTATCTCCTTCTAGGAGACTGAAAATGTACAAGTTCAGGTATTGCCAGCTATCTTTAAGGGAAGCTGTACCTACCTACCTTTTCCATTTCCCACATAGTTAGCTAAGTCAAAAAGTAGGGGAGAGGACAAGGTAGGAGAACAGATAAGGAGAGATGAAGTATACTGAGAAAATAACAAGCTAGCTTTTGTTGGGGAAAGAGGATAGTGGCAAGTGAAGACTACTGTCTTGGGAAAAAATTGTGCATTGGTGATAAGGTGATTTTTTGAGACTGGGTTTCCCTATTTAGCCCAGACTAGAAGTACAGTGGCCATCAAGGGTTCAATCCCACTCTGATTAGCAAGGAAGATTTGACCTGTTTTTCAACCTGGGCCAATCTGCCCCTCCTAAGGCAACCTGGTGCTTCCCCTTCCTCCACTCTCACTGCCCCCCTCCCTCCATGGGTTACCACATTGGTGCCAAACCTAGTGTGGATACCTGATTGACTTTAGCCCTGTTGTAGCTCAGAACTCCTGAGTAAGGGATTCACCAGCCTCAACCTCCCCAGTAGCAGGGAGCACAACTGTGTACCACTCTGCCTGGCCTGTAATACAGCACAGGGGTTAGTTATCATTTGACAGATACAATACGTCACATTAAACACACTGTCTTGTGCGTGTCTTTCTCAGTCTACATACACCTCACAGACTGGCAAGTCAAGGCATCTTAGAATCAAAATACTTGTACCCTAATGGCTTGAATCTGGGACACGTACATCACATTTCACTAGCACAGAAGTCAGAGATGCTCACATTTAAGGTTATCCAGAGAAAAGTTAAAGCTGCAATGGTAATGACTTTTGCTGAGGAGCAGCATGTCTATAAACATAAATTAAGTGCCTACTATTTGATAGGCATCATGTTCAGTGCTGGGGACACCAAAAGAGGCAAAACACGGTCCCTGCCCTCAGGAGTTCACAAGTGTATTATACAAACCTGCTATATATAGGACAAAAAGGAGATAATAAAGGAAAAGTATTGGAATTAAATTCTCTAGATCTGGAGAACAACCAGAGAGAATGCCTGGAGCTGAGAGATGGGGGGGTCTTATTTGTGGAACAGTCAGGAAACCTGTGCTCCTGTAACAAAGAGTACGTGTTGGGGAATGACGTCTGAGAAGAATGGAAAGGTGGGGGGTGGGGTGGGAGGAGATACGTTATGAAGGGCTTTGGATGCTAAACAGAGGACTTTGTATACGATTCTACAGGTGATATGGAGCTACTGGAGTTTATTGGTGGTGGTACTGGGAGTGGGGGGAGCTAGGAGAGGAAGACATGGTTGGACTTATACTTTAGGAAAATCACTTTAATGACTGAATGGAGGATGGAGTGGAGCAGGGAGTCATGTTGGAGAGTTCTTGAGATTGGCTCTGATGTGTATGTAATATAGAGAATTTGAATAAAGAGATACTTTGCAGTTAACTTTTAATTAAATATCTGTAGCATTAGGGAACTGCAGGTATAAGATGTGGTCTCTGATCGCAGAGAGATAATAAATTAAAAACAGAATTAAGGTGAAGATAAAATCCAAACAGACATAAAAGAGAAAGTGCATTTTCCTGTTTCATCCCACTTTGTTGTATACATATAATAAAGGGAAAAGAAAAAAAAGCTATGTAGTAGTTAGGGTGAGAATAGCCATGAGCAACAAAAATGAAACAAAAAAATGACCGCTAAGTAGAGGGAAAGGCTATGAGCCCAGCTGTCACACTGAGACCGTCAGACATGGAGAGTACTTAAGACTATTTACCATGAGTTATTCAGGCAATGCAATTCCAAAGGAAACGTGATGGCTTATCTAGCATCCCAAATACATTCCTTCCTTGCAGAAAGAGCAAACCATAAAAAGGTCAATGGGAAGAAAGTTAAGACACACTGGAATGTTGAGGAACTGCCCTGCTCCCAGTCTTGAGTTCTTTTCCCTTCTGAGGGAAGCCAAAACACATGATGGTGCTCTAAGTTCTGAGGACTTCAGGGTCTTAGAAGAAGGTGGTCTTCACTGTCCAGGGAAAGAATTCTATCGATTGTTTGTGGGCCAATATGAATCTGCTCCATGTGTCTTCTGCATTTTCTGTGGGAGGGCAACAACAGCTGACCTATATTCGATTGGTTACATTGATTATTTCAGGGTAAAGATGGGGGTACAATGAGCCAAAGAATGATGGGATAATTTGGGGTAGCTCCCAAGATTTAACTTGGTCCATGTAAGCCCTATATTTTATATTCTATATCAACCAACCATGTTTCTAATCAAATGCACTACTATTCTTGAATTTGACACATTTCCTGACTATATATTTTACAGTCTGTCCCTGTTTGTGTCCCCTATACATTTCTAGTGCCTCAAAAGCACTTTCTCCTTGTCTCTGCCTACCAAAATCCTTTTCTTCCTTAAAAGCTAAGTATGGGTCTCTAGTTCCTCTGCATGGACTTTACTGATTCCTCAGATGAAAATGTTTTTTTTTTTCCCATTCACATTTGCCTACAGTAATCTGTCCAGATCCCTTCTTTGTTCCATCACACCCAAGCCTGTATTGTACTTGCCTTGAATATATTGCGCTCCATTAATGGATCATACTTTCTTTAAGGGGAAGGATTGTAATATTTTTTATCTCTATAATCCCCAGTGCTTTGCACATTGGCTGGCCCTCTTGCACATGGCAGATGCTTAAAAAAACATTTGCAGAAGTGAATTAAAAACTGAGCAACTCTCCTGGAATTGAAGCTACCCCAGACAAATAAAGGATCTAAGCCCTTTACAATCTGGCTCCAGCTTTCTCAACTTGTTTCACGTCATTTATTTTCATATACTTGATAGTCTATTCCCTGTCCCTTGAACTAGGCCTTCAGATCACACCTCCAGGCCTTTGTTTAAGCTGTCCCCCATATATGGAACGCACCCCCCCCCCTCCTGGACTCCCTGAATCCCTGGCTTCCCGAAAGGCTCAGCTCATGGGATACCTTGCTTCATCCCCCTCATTAGCTTCTGTTCTTCCTCACATCATCATGATATGTGTGTGCACGTGTTTTTTTCTCCTCCCAGGAGAATGGAATTTTCTTAAGGACAATGGAATTTTCTTTTGTATTTGTAACCTCAACCATACCACACACAGGAAGTACTTAATAAATGCTTGCTACATGAGGAGACTCGTTAATTGTAATGGTCTTTCTTGAACTTCTAAGAAACACCAAAGACTAGGGGTTTGACTTTTCTTGCCAGCATCCAAGCTGGGTTCTAAGAGGCAACAGAAGAGGAATCCATCAGGAAATGGTGACAGCAGGGCTTAGAATGGGAAAGATGTGAAATGGTGGCCCCAGACACACAGCCCTTTTTTACTTGCTGGCCTATTCTCCTCAGAACCAACAGACAATCTGAGAACACAGATCAGAGAACCCAATCTTTAAATATAAGGGAAATAGCCAAAAATCCATGGGAAGAAAATCTGATTCGGGAGTGGGGGAGGGAGATTCTGGTGTTAAAAATTCCCTGTGTTCAATTGTTTCCAGGGAGACTTCCAGCCTTATTTTTACCAGTCAACCCCACTAACAAATATCTACCCAGTCTAGAAAACAAATGTGGGGCATCTGTCAGTTGAAGTGGATAAAGTAGAGCAAGGAAACTTTATGAAATAAGCTTAGGCTTGTCCATAAAAGGTGAGGAAGGAAAGCATCTGACCCACTATAAAGGGAACAGGAATAATGTGAGAAGTGTTTGCTCAAAGCACACAAATGACTGAAGGGAGCCTTATAGGCCCACAGTCAGAGGAACTGAGGGAGGGGAGGCATTATCCAGAAAGATAATTGTAGGGGAGTCAAAAATTGGAGCTAAATTCTGTCACCATCCCTTCAAGCTGGAGAGTCTGAACAGTATAATGGAAGTCCTAGACAGTAACAGATTCCAAGTTACCCCTTCCACATCGTGACTTTCCCCATTTTGATTTTTTTTTCTTTTTGGAGGGCGACTGGGGTTAAGTGACTTGCCCAAGGTCAAAAAGCTATTTTTTGTCTTAAGTGTCTGAGGTCAGATCCAAACCCAGGTCCTCCTGCCTCCTGGGCCAGTGCTCTATTCACTGTGCCACCTAGCCGTGCCCCCCCCCCCATTATGATTTTAATATATTGTAGCTTGACATAAGAAATTAAATGGGAATCTTTGGGGAATTTTGGGGAAGCTGCAGACAATGGTGAAAAAGTTTAGAAACTCAGAAATGCATAAAATATATGTATAGTATTGTATAATATTAATATATTTTATCTTTTAATGCCATAGTAATTCAGGCTTCTTCTCTGTTACAAAGACAGGGCCAAAAATTTTATGCAGATTTTCTAGACTGTGGGGGCAGGGGGTGCTGCGTCCTTAACCCCCATGATATGGAAGGGATAACTGTAGTTGGTTTCTTTGATTGATGAGCAATACTCTAAAGCAGTGTTACACTCAAATAGAAACAGATCTTGGGCACATATTGATTTAGAAAATCACAAATTAACAGTATCTATGTGGCATTATATATTTTCAATTATTTTGTTAAACATTTCTCAATTTTATTTTAGGGCCCCAAGTTTGACATTTGCACGCTAAAGCATCTGTTGCTGGGTGATCGGTCACCTCCTGTGGTAGTTTCTCTCCTATGTTCCCTAAGAGTGTCCCACTGATGGATATAGATAACTCTAGATCTAAAGCAAGGTCTATAGGCTTTTTGTTAGTAGAAGCCACTTTTCATTTTCCTCAAGCTCTTAATGAGTAGAAAGGAAAGAGTATGGGTTAACAGTGAAGTCCCTAAATAAAGGTGGAGGGAGAGAACAACAGAATACATATTTTCCTCCTTGTTACAACCTTTTCTTTAAAAAATCATGACTAGGAGAGGTTTGGTGGACAATGGAATATGGTGGCAACAGGCTTGAAGAACTAAGGCTTTGAGGTTTGATTGGGTACACCCTCTCCATTTAAAAAGGTGAAGACTGCTCTATATTTTTCCCCTGAGGCAAATGTAGCCACCTCTCTGACCTTTCTCCTACCACCAAAAAGACTGAAGCTCTCAGAATCATGGATCTCTTGAACTGGAGTTTCTGCTAAGACACATGGGGATTACAAAAAGGTATCTAAAGAGGGGGCTCAATGGAAGGGAGGGCAGGCTGGGTGGGGGAAGTTGGAAGCACCCACTTTGGAAAAGGGATAGGACAAAGTGGGGAGTGGACCAGGTGGGAGGTGGGATAGGAGGGAGGGAAATATAGTCAGTCTTTTACAATATATCTATTATAGTAATGTTTTGCATAGCTACACATGTACAGCACATACTGAGTTGTTTATCTTCCTTTTAAAACCAAATTTTTAAAAAAATATACAAATACTATGATTAATACTATTGTGCATATAATAGGGAGATAAGATGAGAAGGCATTGGGGCACGAGGATTCACCTTAATCTACTGGAAAAGTTGAAGGGGGTATGGGAGAAGAGATGGGAGAGAGCAGATTGGATGAGGGGATATCCTGTGGGACTGCTATTCTGGGGTGGTGGGTAGGGAAAAATGGGGAAAAAACTGTAACTCAAAATCTGATGGAAATGAATGATGTACACCAGAAGTTAATAAAGCATTTGGGGGAAAAAATAGTATCTAAGATGCTGTACTGATACTTCTTATAACTGGGACCTTTCCTGCCTACAGAAGAGATGTTCCTCCTATAAATGAATTCAAAAGTTTGCAATTCTAACTTTTATTTAAATACAGAACTGTAAGGTAACTAATTCCAAATCTATCACCTTGCTTCATTACAAAGTATCTGGTGAATAAACTAGCATCACTTACCACTTGCTCTACTTATATCGTAATTTGTTTTGGATAACTGGTAATGTGCAAGAATTCCAGTTCAGCAGCTGGCAAGAAGCAACTGTGGCCAGTGAACAGAACTAATTCCCTTCCAAGCAATATAGCATCTTGAGAGCCTATAGTCCTGCTTTCTGGGCAGGGGCTCCTGGAATCTTCCCCAGTCTCATTTCAACAGATGGCAGAACAAATTCCTAATTAAATACAAAAAAACTTTACAATTCAGCACATTTATTTATGACTTTCCCATCCCTTTGTTGCTCATTTTCCCTCTTTGTCTTTCTGGACAACCAGCATATTGCCCCCTAAGTTCTTCCCACCTCACTAGCTACAAAAGGAGCAGCCCCAGTCAGAACCAGGGTAGAACGGTGTTCTGCCAAGTGGGAAAACAGGAAAGACTGTGGAAGGTAGAAGGTGTAATGTGACACTATCACTTTTCAAAGACAAAAATGTTAAGACATATTAAAGGCAAACTGGTAGTTTTACATCAACTTGGGTAAATCCAATTAAAACTTAGAAAGGGGACAAACTAGGTTTTCATTTTCATTGTTTGTGAAAGTAGACATTTCTTGGTGTGGGCTTAGGCCAGAGGAAATTACTTGGGAAGTTTTTAGTACCTTGGCTCCTAGACAGTCTTGACAACAGATGGGTAGGGAGAGAAGGGGAAGTCTTCTACCTATTGGAGCTAGTCTGTCAGGTTTGGCTGCTTCAGAGTCTGAAAAGCTTCCATCTTTCTTCAGATGACTTGACACTGCCGCCTCAGGGTAGTGATATGGAAGAAAATTTTCTGCCAGATCCAAGATGAAAAATAACCAAGTGGCACCAAAAATCCCAGTTAGAAACTGACCCCTTAGGCTCAGCTGCATTTTACAGTTTACTTAACGGAGCCAATTTTTCTTTTAGCCCAGAGAGGCTCTGTGTCACTGAGGTTTATTTTTTAAGCCCCAAGAGAGGTCTGGATACCTCATGGAGAAAAACCAGTAAAGAAGTATTTGTTATCTACCTAACATGAGTCAGGTATTATATTGGCAATAGGAATATAAAGACAAAAATGGAATAGCCCTTGAACCCAAATGGAGTGTG
The DNA here is from genome assembly GCA_011680675.1 of Gymnobelideus leadbeateri. Taxonomy (NCBI): domain Eukaryota; kingdom Metazoa; phylum Chordata; class Mammalia; order Diprotodontia; family Petauridae; genus Gymnobelideus; species Gymnobelideus leadbeateri. The sequence continues at coordinate 512,698 of WOXC01009135.1, forward strand.
GAGAGGTATTTGGAATCTTGGGCTTTGAAAGAAGCTGGGGATTCAAAGAGGTGGAGAGAAGGAGGGAGACCATCCCAGGTTTTGGGATGGAAGGGCGACCCTGTGCAAGGCCAGGGAGATGGCAGATATAAAACCAGGTGTGAGGAGCAGTAGGTAGGCCAGTTTGGTTGGCACATGAAGCAAATGAAGGAGAGTAATATGTTATAAATCAGATTATGTCCCAAAGTAGGGGGCAGCCAGATTGTGAAGGGCATCTCATCTTGGAGTTGTTGGAGCTTTTGGAGTAGTACAGTGACATGTGGAACTTGTGCTTTAGAAATATTACTTTGGCAACTATGTGGAGGATGGATTGGAAAGAAGAGACTGGAGGCAGAGAGAACAACCAGGAGGTATTTACAATGGTTCAGACAAGAAGGAATGATGGCCTGAATTAGGGTGAGATGCATGTGAATGCAGAGAACGAAGCAGATTTAAAAGTGATTGTAGAAGCAGAAATGATGAGATCTGGCAACTGAATGGATGTGAGGAGTAAAGAGTTAAAAGTATCTCTGAGGTTGTGGACCTAAGTGATGGGAGGGACAGTCTGGCTTTCAAACAAAAGAAGTAAGAATTCTTGAGACTTATGACTGTCTGTGACTATTACCTACAGCAGCATTCCTGAAAAAAGTACAAGGCACTGGAGAGAAAACTGACATATACAACTTGGATCAGGAAAAAAACCACAGAAGTCAAAACAAATGTCAAAAGCAGTGATGTCACCACCAAAAACAAAAGGGCAAATGACCTTCTCAGGCTGCTCTCTGCTTCATCTTGCTGCTGCCATAAGCCTCACCACTGTCATCTTTCTCCAGAAATGTGCAGGGACTAGAGATCTAGGAAAAGGATCAGCTCTCAGAATGGGAGAAATAAGGAAACAGTGGCAACAATAAGGGAATAACTGACATTTGTCCAGGAGTAAGCTGATAGCAGAGATGGGTCTTTAGATGGCTGCAGTTGAGAGGAAACAACTTCCAGGGTCCAACTCTGTATATCCACAGGCCTAGGACTAACTTATGAAGCTATTAGTTATTTGACAAAATGCTGGCTCCTAGTTAAGAGAAGAGGGAGAAGCAAAGGCTCCTACTCAAGGGACAAAAGCCTTGTTCTGCACAAAAGCTCAGCCAGATTCAACTTCTAAATACTTTCTATAGCACCTCAGAAGCCAAAAAGCTGGAAAGAATGGTAGTATAGTCCATGGGAAAGGTATGCCCATAACAACTGGACTGAAATAGGAAAAATACAGTAAAAGAAGAAAACTTCATGGACCTGGAGGTCTTTCTGGCAAAAGGTCAAAATCCCCTTTGGGGGTGGGGTTCGAGATCTGAATCAAGTCCAGTTTATCTCACATCCTGCATTGACAAAAATCACTATTTACTATAAGCTCTCTCCTTCCATGTCTGTAATTTTTTATTTCTTAATAAATGTATTGCTCATGAGACAGAAAAAAAATCCATCGCACTAAACAATCAAAGAGGTACTGTGAAGGCTATTAACTATCATTATCTGGGGCAGTTGTCTCTTGATCATGTTAAAATATGAATTTCTCCTTCACCTCTCCTAACATTGCCTCTGTCCTCCCTAACAAGGGGAAGAAAATAAGAACAAGACACAGCATTTGTGCCAAGATTTAATGATCCTCCTTCCCACTGTCAATAGAGTGAGTGCAGGACAGACCAATCATAAGCCAGACAGGTGTCAGGCTCTCAGGGACCAAGGGTGAGCTGCAAGGATAGTGTAACTGGGGCAAAAGGATTTGGACCAACAAAGGGTTTGTATTTTTCTTCTTTATGCACCACTACTTGATAAAAATACCCCTTTTTCTTTGAAGGGCATTAGGCTCGCAAATCTTTAATGTTTACAGACTATCAAAAAAAGAAGTAGATTTCCTATATTTTTAGGCCACCCTGACTTGAGACATATAGAGACATTACCCTCTATTACTCAGGGTGACTTGGTGTTAACACTACTATTCATGGGGATGGCTAATCGTAGTGTTACTAATTTACACGATCACAATTTTTCCACAAGAAGCAACGGGGATGACTTGCTTAGAAATTTAAGATGAGAGCATTCATTACCTCTCAGAGTAACACATATGAGACCAACTGAACTAAGCATTCAGACCATGCGATGTATTGGATGGGGTTTCTCAGGGGAACAAAGAAAACAAAGATAGGATGTGTATCTCAGATTTACATGATGTAAAGTTAGAAGAAAGAGTTAATAATTTGAATGTCAGAATCAAGTTTTAAAAAGATTTTAACAGAATGGAAATTTTGTTAAAACAAACTAGTTTATCAAAACTAACAAGATGAAATTTGCCAGTGATGAATGTAAAGGCATGCATTTAGTTTGAAAAAGTCTACTGTACAAATACAGGATGAGGATTAACATGGAAAAGTTTCAGATAACTAATGAGAGACAGTAATGTGATATGACTACCAAAAAGTTAACATGATTATAGGACAGATAAGAATGTAATGTCCAGAATTAGGGAGGTAAGAGTAGCTCTGTACTCTGCACTGATCTGACATCAGCTGGAGCATTGTTTAATTTTAGGCACTTTGGCAAACCAGTGTAAATCCAGAGGAGAATGAACAAGATGATGAAAGATTGGAAATCATGTTATATAAGGGAAAGTCAAAAGAACTGTGGCTGTTTAGCCTCTAGAAGAAAAGATTTAGGTAGGGTTATGATAACTGTCTTCCAAATAAGAAAGGCTATCTTATGGAAAAGGGATGAGACTTACTCCGTGTCATTCCTGAGGGTAGGGTGAGCAAAAATGGAAGTTATAGGGAGGTAGATTTTGATTCAATTAAACGAAGAATTTCCTAACAATTACACATACAAAATGTAGTGAGCTCTCCAGAATTGGAAGTGTTCAAGCAGAGACTGAATGACCATCTGTCAAGGAAATTATAAATGGGATTCATTCACAGTATGGTTGGTTGGACTAAATTACTTCTGAGGTTTCTTCCAAAGCTAAGGTTCTATTACCCTCATTACAATCTAGTCTGTAATCCTACAGGTGAGAAAGGTAGAGGTTTATAGATAAAAGGATGCCTAAAAATTAGCTGAATAGTTGTGGTGTGCACCAAGTCTGTTAGTATAATTAATATGAGTCTTTCATGAGGCTGTAATCAAGGTGTTCTGTTTGCATTGTGGTAACATGTAATTGGAATTAAAGTGCAGAAGTCATGCTTAGTGAAAGGGCTAGAGAAAGAGACTGGGCAACAGTAAAGCTGCAAACACAGAAAAAGCTCTGCTCCTCTGGTTTTGATTGTGACCTTTACCTTGAAGCTCACACAAAGACTGGGATGTTGGGTGATCCAAAGCTGAAGCATAAACTTACAACCACTTGTAACTAAAGAGACCTATCCTAACTATTCCAAGCCAGGACTAAACGAGACCCTTTGATTCAGACTCAAGAATTAAAATGAAATGAGGTACTCATGAATCATAAACTCTAATACAAAACAACTTTACTGATCAACTGAAAAAAATACAACTTCTAAAGATAAAAGGATACAAAATTCTTCCATTTTCTCTTCCACTGAGCAGTTCAGAAGGGAAACTGGAAGAGGAGGTAAAAGGGAAACGAGAAGGAAGAGGTTCTGGCTATGATCAGGCTGTAGATAAGACCTTGTCTTCAGAAGGACACAGATTCTCCTAGGGTAACAGCACTTTCCTTGACATCTTCACAAAATAAACAATTCCTACTATAGTCTAATTCCCTTGGAGTTAAGGTCCCAGAAATTTCTTAGGGGTCACTCCACCACCAAAATAACCTTAAAACAACCCTAGCAACTGAAGGAACTTAACAAAAACATAAAACAATATAAAGAATCTTCTGAAAAATGGAGAGTCATTTTAGGGGCAGTTCATAATGTCTTCTGAGGTAAAAACTATTATGATAGCCAGAAGCAGCACCAGAAACATCAGGTTCGCAGAATAAATGACAATATATCTGATGCAATCACAGGTCTGGATCATTTGAATCAAATCAGTTATGAGGTAAGAGAACTCTTGACTCTAGCATTCTCCAGAACCCAAGCTGATACTAGGAATCGGTACTATCACCTGTTTGGGTGTTCCCTTACCCACCAAGTTGAACTTCCCCTCCCACTCAGTTCCATAAAGGGGACAGTGCCAAATTTTGGTGCCTATATGGAGAAACTCACTCTTTTCTTTTACAGGAACTGAAGGAAGATTCCTTCTCACCTTTGCCTAGTGACTCAAAATTACCATCAGGTCAATCGAAGGACCCTCCTTTTTCCAAATGAGCTCGTTTGCTGAGACTGTAAAAATGTAGTTTCACTTCCCTCAGCTCACTAAAAAGAAAAATCATCTCTCAACAGTTCCACTGCTTGGTCTTCCAAAATCTTTTTAGTAAGGAACTATATGAACTATCTTGGGGGAAAGGAAAACTAAGGGAAACCAGAATAGCTTCCCTAGGTTGTACAGTGTCCTCTGAGGAGGGAAGGGCCAGAAACTTTGAAGATCAGACACTCTGCATGGAGGATGGAATGAGGAAGAGCTAGAGAAGGTCAACTGTTCAAAAGTAGTTCAATCTAATATGGTAAATCCTCCTAAAGCCTGGAGCCAAGACATCACTGGAGTGAAGTGTTAGTCACAAAGCTTGAAGCTTGGGAGAATGGGAGGACCTACTAGGTCTCCCACGTCTCAAAGTGTCTCCAGTGACTGGATTAACCACTGCCAAAGTCTAGTTGCATAAATATTTCTCATAATGGGCACAACCAAGAAAACCAACAAGTAAACCAAGCTGAACAACATTTCTCAGGTTCTTGTAGGCAGCGGGTCACTGGGTTAATGGAAGAGGCAAAGCATTGGGGCTGGGACTAAAAGTCTTAGCCTTTTGCAAAATCACAACCTAGTCATGAAAGGTACTAAAAGTTGGAGGGTCCAAGTGAGCACAGTCTTGGATGTGCCATTTCTATTTAACAGTGGAAGTCTCCAATGCCCCACCCATTTGGTTGGGAGAACTACATGGAATGGCAAGCTAACCTCCAAAGGTTTCTATTTCATCCTACTCACAATAAAAGGCATAGAAGCTACCACAAGCCTTTGTACAGATACTGACTCCCAAGACTCATAATATCCATGTCCACAATACACTTCTCTTGATCAACCAGCTGTGTGACCTTGGGAAAGTCACTTAACCCCAACTGCCCTACCTTCCCCTCTCCAAAAAAAAAAAAAAGAAAGAAAAAAAGAAGAAAAAAGGAACATATCTCCACCACACTGCCCAACCAACAGACTGTAACTACTCATTCCTACTAAAATGTGCTGGAGGAACAGGTTCATTTCTTCCTCTAGATACCTGAAACCAACCAAAACAAATGTCCTATTCACCCCTGGATGGAGGGTTTGTTGATACAAGGAAGCAACCATCCCAAATCCTCATACATTCAAGTCTAGGTGGATAAGATGGTACCTTCAACTTCTTGGCCTATGACAGACTGATTTGGCTGAACTATCTGTGATAAGACTGTTATGTGTGCATTTTCCCAAACCGTACCTATGGAAGTAGATTGATCCTGTCTAATAGGGCTTTAATTGATTAAAAAGAAACTCTGTGGCTGCAGTGCCTCTTCATGGGTAATAAATGCCTTGAGAAGTTTCTAGCTTGACTGTTAGCAGCACACATGACAACAAATGATTTGTGGCTGCCCAATACTCTTTGAAGGGTACAGAGCAAAGTATTTAGCCTTCATATACATGGCAATTAGCATTCTGTTCAGCAGGAATGCAGCTGGGAATCTAGGGCCCTGTCTCATCACTGTGTGACACTGGCCAAGTCATTTATCCTTTTGGGTCCTCAGTTTCTCATCACTAACAATGATGTCACAAAAAATACACCTTTGTCTCCTATTTACCTTGCAGGGCTAATTAGAGAATAAGTGAAACAATATGTGATGCACTTTCCCACAGGTGCTTAAAACTGTTCTTGAGTTAAGTGCTCAAGTTCCTTCGAAAGAAGACATTGTCAGCTATGATTATCATAGATGTAATTCCCAGAGAGGCATAGGATAGGAAGTAGGGGAGAAAAAGAAAGTAGGGGACAAAGGAAATGGGATAGACTTGTAATATTTCTCAGACTTACCAATCCATCTCATCAGAGATGTCAAGATCTGGAGGTACTTGGTCTTCTGAACATCAAAGAAGGTGAATGGTCCAAGAAGTAGTGTGAACACAGCCTGGGGAAGAAAAGCCAGAGCAAAGGCCAAAAAAAAAAAAAAAAAGAGAGAGAGAAAATGCCAATCTGTAAATAACTCAGTGTTTATGTAGGGAATTATAATAATAATAAAGATGATGATGATAGCTAGCACTTATATACTATCTGCTATTATGTTCCAGGTGCCATGCAAAGCACTTTTACAAATATTCTCATCTGATCCTCACAACAACCCTGTGAGATAGGTACTAGTATGATCCTTATTTTACAGATGAAGAAACGGAAGCAAAAAGGAGGTGAAATGACTTAACCAAGGTCATACATCTAGTAATTATCTGAGGGTAGATTTGAACTCAGGTCCCTCCTGATTCCAGGCTCAGAACTCTATCCACTGTACTATCCAGCTGCCTCCAACTATCCTGTGAGTGTGGTTAATGTTTAATTCAATTTACATCTGGATTAGTTTAGGCTAAGTGGGGTGAAACTTTCCTAGACTTGGATAAATTTCAAGGGCCAGTGATGGAATCAGAAATGAAAACTATTCACTTTCCCCTCACTTATGAGTTTCTGAGACTGCACTGCGAGGCAAACCCAGGGAGCCACCAAGAGGATGGTTAAGTCACCTGTCTGTGGAGCTCCATACCAGATCTCAGAGAAAGGAGAATGAAAAGACAAGATGATCACTGACCACAGAGAGAAAGCATGCATGAACAGACTGAAGAACACTTACAAACGATGTGCTGAGTACAGATGAATACAGTACAGACTGAGTAAATATGTGACGAAGTGGCCCAGGATGAAGAATCAATTAGGTAGTAATTAATCAAGTAAATCTTTTGGCTTAAACAGATGAAGAAGAGACCTGGAGTAGCCAGGACTGACCTCTGAGGCGAACCACTCATAACCGCTGTGCTACAGGATGAGGAGAAAAAGAGACAAGTCTGGCCAAGCTCTGTGGTGAGCGGGAAGAACGGAGTCCAGAGCTGGATCACCTACAACAACTAGTTCTCTCTTCATCTAGCAGTTGGAAAAAGTACTTACAAATGGTTTTTATCCATTTCTCTTGGAAACTCATCTCTGAAAAACTGGAACTCTCTTTACACAAAAGCTTTGCACACTACTGACTCAAGGGTGTGGAGAAGGCTTTCATGCCAAATTTGCTGCTCAGGGTTCAAGAGAAGAATTAAGTTGTTAGCTGGAGTTAAGATGATGATTCCATTTCCAATCTGCCATTCAGAAGCTGCTCTTAGCACCAGACCTTATTAACATTTACATTGTGCCATTTTCTCACATTAATGCTAATGATATCCACCAGAGATGCACTAGACTAGGCTCCTGAAAGCTGAAATGTAGAGAGAGGGACAAACTTCTGGGAGCTAGGCTCCAGTCCTGTGATCTCAGTGAATACATTAGAGCTGCTTATCATGGCCCCTGTGACAGGCAGGCGGATGGCACAATGGGGAAGATGAGCTGTACTACCTTCCCCCACCCTTATCAGCCTGGAAAAAGAGGGATGTGGAAGGGAATGGGGGCGTGGGGACAACAGGATGTGTGAAGAAGCTGTGACCTCTTATCCAAGTCCATTACTGCTGTGAGAATGAACGACATTAAAGACTAAAGTGTTGCTCAAGGAAAAGGCTCTAATTAGGCAGGGCGGATAAGGTCTCTTGGCAGTCACCAGGGATGGAGAGAAAGAGCAAAACTGAGAGCTCTTATTCACTTGTGGCACTAAGGATCTCTGCTGATTTTGTTCAAGAGAGGGGAAAGTCGAACCATTCAGGCAGAACTGGGGTCAGGGAGCTCTGGGAAAAACTTAGGGGACGACTAGAATTTTGGTCTTCTTCCCCTCTCACCTTGCCTCCAGAGTGGGATGCTGAGAATGCAGTCATGCAGGCAGAGTTACCATCGAGATTTCTGTAGCAAGTCTGTATGCAGCACCATCACTAAGTCATTTAGGAAAATTACCACTTCAGGGAAGCTTTCCACTGATGAGTTTCTTTTTGAAGGGTGGGAGAGGAAAGTGACTTGGGGAAGATGAATAAATACAAAGTCATTTGCTACAAATGTTCCCAAAGGACCACAGCACACTAGAAACAACTCTTGGTTCAGTTCCCCAATTCTCTGCTTGACTGGAGGTCAGTCTCACCTTTCTGACCTTCAGTTTCTCCATGAGAAAAATGACAAAGCTATCTGTTACTCATTTTGGTGCCACTAATTCAATGAATAATAGAGCTGTAAAAAGTCTTCTGAATAGCTTTAGTAAAGAGATGAACATCAATTCTGAAACAGGTCAATTAGGATTGTTACACTGTAAACACAGAGATATTACCATTTCTGTGCACCCAGGACTCTCTCCTCTTTAAAAGGCTCTTCTACTTAGCACTGAATGGTACACAAAACCAAGGGATAAGGATGGGCTGACCAAGGACAGGGCCAAATAAGTCCTGCTGGAAATCCCTAGAGAATAGTGGCATATGTATTCTGGAGTGAGTCTCAAATTTAACAGGACAGGGAGTTATCTGATAGCACAACTTAGTGAGATGAAAATATTGTTTCAGAAGCCATTTGGGGGAAATTAGAGAAGTAGTTCTGGTGTAGGTTGGATCAGTATTCATTATAGGAAGCAATATATGAAGTTTGGAAAGACCTGGAAGCATGAGGTCACAAGGAGAAGCCCAAAAGGTACGGGGGATTTTAGGCAGCAGGGGAGGTTAAGAATAGGAGCACAATGCAGGACACATGAGAAAGAAGAAAGTTTATCTTTGTGAATATGACTACTGTGTTGCAAGAAGCTGGATGTGGCTTTTATGTGGTCACAATAATCCCTCCACTACTTGCACTAGATCTTTCTTCATCATCAGCCCCTTATTGAACATCTATTATATGTAAGAAACTGTGATATGTCAGGGGTATAGAGATATAGAAGATATCCTTTGCTTTCTCAAAGTTTGTGCTGGGTAGTGATTGGTTCATTCTTTGTGTTTGTATTCCCACTGCCTAGCAATCAATCAATCAAATAAACATTTATTAAGTCTACTATGTGTCAAGCACTGTACTAAGACTGTCTCTGCCCTGAAGGAGCTTACAACCTAATTGGGTGGGGTGGGGGTGGGGGCCGACAAAACAAACAAACAAATATGTACAAACTATATATGGGATGAATAGGAAATTAACAAAGGGACAGCACTAGTTTTAAGAGGGACTGGGAAAGGCTTCCTGTATAAGGTGGGATTTTAGCTGGGATTTAAGAAGTCAGAGAGGTCAGTAGTCAGGGATGAGGAGGGAGAACTTTTCAGGAAGGACCTGAGAGATGGAGTATTTTATTTGTTGAACAACAAATAGGCCAGTGTCACTGGATGGAAGAGTATATGTTAGGGGAGTAGGATGTAAGAAGGCAGGAAAGGTGGGGATTGACAGGGACAGGTTAAGAAGGATTTTGAATGCCAAAGGAGCATTTTGCATTTGATCCTAGAATGAGGAGGCCATGAAGTTTAGGGGGTGTCATGATCCAACTTATACTTTAGGAAAATCGTTTTGGTGGCTGAATGGAGAATGGATTAGAGTGGGGAGAGAATTATGCATGTAGACCCATCAGCAGGCTATTATAATGGTCCAGGTGTAGAATGATGAGGGTGTGCACTAGATGGTGGCAGTGTGCCAGGAGGGAAAAGAGCCTATCTGAGAGGCTGCAAAGGTAAAATCGTCAGGCCCTGGCAATAAATGGACTTGGGAGGTGAGAGATAGTAAGGAACCCAGACTGACTGCTATGTTGTGAGCCTGACAGACTAGGGGGATGATGATGCCTTCTACAACAGGGAAGGTTATCTGTGACAAGATCTTTTTGAAGACTCAGTCTAGCAATTTAATATTCAAGGCTGGTCAGTAGACAGGGCTGGTTTTTGTAAAAATTTTTAAATAACTAAGCTACAAAGTCAAGTACACCACTCATGACCCAACTTTGTACTGGCAAACACACACAGACTGTTAAACACCAGCCCCTTTCAAAGAGCTGATTAGCTCATACATCAGAGGCAAGTGAGATCATGAATCAGAGGTGACAGAGGCAGAGACAGACAAAGGCTGGAGGTAATTAAGGAACAGGTGTCTTTTGAAAATTAGCACAAACCAGAATGCAGTAGCAGCAATGGAGCAGGCATCCAAAGTAAGAAAAGAAAGAGGATTCAAGAGAGAAGTCAAAGAGTGCTGCCACGACACAGAAGACAGTTTGGGTACTGGGGAGAGGCAGGGTCTACAAGAGAGAGAGAGAAGCACCAGGACCTAAATGGACTTAAAAGTTTTATTAAGACACAGAAATGTATGAATGTTCAAAACTCTTCTTATACACTACTTCCCCCCCCCCCCCCCGCCTTGTTTCTTAAATAAGGGCTAGTTTATTCTCTTGGATCTCTTAGTCAAACCCACACAACATTACAGAACAGTTTCCTATCTCCCAAATGGTATTATCAGGTCAAATTTACTGAAAAGGAAAAAAAAATTTCTGGTATAATAAAATACTTAAATTGGTCATCAATAATAAGCTGGATCCAGCTATATGATATTGATATATCTTGATGTCGACATATCAACACCTACTGACCTATAAATATGGCAGCCTGTAGATCCTCCCACCTTCTTGGGTCAATGGACATCCAAAGAGCAATGAAAACGTTTGCTAGGGTCTTGACTGGGTAACTGAGATGAGAGGCATCAGAAGATTCTTCTTTTTGGAGGAGGAGGTAAGGATGGAAGTGTAGTGGTCACTGTACACATGATTTAATCGCTCCTGTTGAGGAATTTCTTCTACTAATGTTGCAATTTCTAATCTTGGAGAGTTAAGGTGTTAAATCACGTCTCTAGGATCATATATCCAGGGTATGGCAAAGGTAGGGCCTGAACTGAGGCTAGGTTTCTTCCTGGACACTATGCATTAGAGAATAGGCACTATGGTCACTTGAATATAAGTAGCAAGGAGATGGGGCTGACAGGAAGGAGGCATGACCTCATTCCTTCCAATTTCGGAATTTAAGGACAGTAGATAGACTTCTGTTCTTAAGACAAATATGATTCACTGACCTGCTAAAGATGTGAAGGTCTATGCTTCAGGAGGAGTAAAGAGTATAGTCTGTGTTTGAAAGATGTGAGAAAGAAAGAAAAAAAAGTCCTAAATTGGCTAGTCAGGGCTGAACACTGAGATATTTCTCACAGGATAACACCTTTGCTCTGAAAGCCAGGAATAGAAAGGAAAAAGTCACTGTAACCAGATTAACACTCATTTTAAAAGGACATTAATTGTAGACAAGAAACAAATCATTAATATTAAGTTCCATTCACCTCCTAGGAGTGGTATGAACAGACCTCACTTTGTGCAATAATACTTAGTAACATCATACCCTCTTAATAGGAACACTGACATGTTACTCAGGGCAGAAGAAACAGTGTAGAATAGTTAAAAGCTGCTAGACCTGTGGTCAGCAGACACCTTGGTTACTTTTTTGACTCTGATACCTGTTCTTCTGACACTTATTTGCTACATGACCCTGGACAAGGCTTGGGGAACGTCAGGAGATGGTCATGACTATGGTGCCTGTCATCATTTCCCAGGGAGTCAGTCCTACTGCATTTTCCTCTGCTACCCCAATCCCCCTAGTGGTATTCTTAGCCCTATGGACTGAAGTTTCCACACCATAATCCCAAGTTGTCTTGCTGTTTATAAGAGGTCCTTACAAATCTCTTCATCATTTGCAGCCAACTGATGAATATTTCCCCAACACTGTCATAAGTTGTCTAAAGCACCAATTCCCCCAAAGCTCCCAGGTTCTCTCAAGAGTTGATGACCTTCTCTCTTTCCAGGTAAGGACAAGCTGTAATTGCTAATTAAGACTCAACTTTAGATGCAGCTCTAGTAACACCACTAGTAAGAAAAGTAGCAGAAAGGGGAAGAAGTGGGCATATACCCTTCTTGCTGGAGATGGAGGGAAGTGGAGAGAGAACATCTGCTATACAGATGGATATGGATAAATAAGAGGGGCAATGGGGTTTTCAGTTTCACTCTGTGCCCTTGCCATGTTACCCTTTGCAACAAAAGCTAGTAAACTGAAAAGGGCAGACAGCTAGTGGTCTTTTAAAAAGAAAACTAAAAGGATAGCTCCTTTGTAGCACTGGCCTTGAGGTAAGAAAAAGAACAGAAAAGGCAGTCAGGGAACTCCAGAGCTGGGCAAGATGGGGATGGGGATGGGAAAGGAATGTTTCTTCAATATTGAGGCAGAGGAAATGCTGGAAACTTATTGGAAAGGAACTAAAGTAAAACTACCCTGTGCCCAGTAGGCTGCTATGAGCAGTAAGTGGTAGGTTGGCTAAATCACTACTTGGGTAGTTCTCAAAGCATGGGCTTATTTATTTTCCCTAAAAAACATATTTTTCCCCTTTGTTTTTTACACTGTAGTGAGTCAAGGTTCCTAAGAGCCAAGAACTCAGCCCTCAGCAGCTTTTTCCACCTATGAGCTCCTGGGGTTTTTACATAAAGGCATGCAGATTCACACAGAGCCTTCTTGTAACAGGGCTGGAACTCAGATTTCTCTGTTATTTCTAGCTGGTGTGACACTAACTTCTCAAAGTGGTGAATGGGGTATATGCTGACTCTCTTCCTATAAAAATACTGGGATACACTATACATATGAGTCTTATGTACATATGGAGAAGCAAGCCTGAGTCTAATAGGTACACAATATAACATACTGTTGATGGGCTCTCTGAATTAGCACCATGAGATCCTAAAACCACTTTCAAACTCATGTAGTAATACAGAAACTTCAACTCAAGGCTACTTAAGCCATTCTTGTTGGGAGGCAGGAAGTTAGCTAGGGCTAAAGAATAACCCAAATTGGAGCGGCTAGGTGGTGCAGTGAGTAGAGCGTCGGCCCTGGAGTCAGAAGGACCTGAGTTCGGATCTGGCCTCAGACACTTAACGCACACACAAACAAAAACCTAGCTGTGTGACCTTGGGCAAGTTCTTAAGCCCAATTGCCCACCAAAAGGCAAAAAAAAAAAGAATAACCCAAATTAATTCCTTCCCCAAATTAAAAGTTAATTGTACATAAAATCCTAAAGTAGAATTAAACAATTTAAAGAATTCCAACTTTATTTCCCAGAAACTTGTATGCTTCTCTGGTTCATAATTTTTTTATTCTTATGCCATTTTCTAGTCTAAGATGATTCAAAAGGTGAAAGAGACCAATTGCAAATTCACAGTTAGAGTAGTTTGGTTCTCCCTTTATCCTTATTATGGTCTTAAGTTATGTGTCACATCCTAAGAAAATATTCTTTAGTCCTTAGAGTATTAACCAAAAAACAATTTTTAAGGGTCTACTGTGTTCTAGGCATTTGGATACAAAGACAAAAATGAAACCATCTCTGTTTTCAAGAAGGTCACTTGCATTGTACTGAGGAAGACAACATATATATAGCCATTCAAAACACAAAATAAATATAAGGTGGTTTAGTGACAGAGGGCATCAGCAGTTGGGGAAATTAGGAAAGGCTTCATATAGAAAATGGTGCTTGAGCTAAATTTTGGAGGAAGTAAGGGATTCTATGAAACAGCAGTAAAGAGACAGAGTATTCCAGGCATAAGGGATGGAAAGTGTAAAAACATGGAGATGTTGGATGGGCGGAGTCAAGATGGCAGAGTAAAAACAGCTCTTCCATGGAGCTCCAGCCTACATCACTTCAAAATTATGTAAAAGGGAGACTCTAAAGGACCTCTGGAGCTCCAGAACCCACAAAATGACACAGAGAAGCTAACCTCTCACTGAGGACATCCTGGCAACCAGGCAGGAAGTGGCCAGCCCAGTGCTTAGGTAGCCTAGTCCAGGCCCATGTGAGTTGAGGCTTTAGCCCCAGAGCGTCCAGACCAGCAGCCGGCTGGAGGGACCCCAGAACACCAGCAGCTGTGGCGTTTCCAGAATTATCAACACATAGATGCCTAGGCCAAAGTGAGAGGTCAGTGCCCTATGGACTTTGGGACTGGTTGGGAGAGCTCAGTCAGCTTCTTCACCTGGGGACGAGAAGCCACCGAGGAGCCAGTGCAGCTTGTGCCAAGTTGCAACATTGCAGCTTCAGCTCTTGGCCTTCAAACTGTAGGGGATCCGGCGATCAGTCTGGGGGGTAAGCACTCTTGCTTTACCCTTCTTGGATCTGGATTGTGGTCTGGGGTGGAGGTCTTGGGGTGTATGACTAGCTTGCCAGAGTGTGTGGAGGCTTCACAGAGGCCACCAAACTAATACCTCAGGCAGTTGAGAAAACCCCAATGTTTAGGATGGAAGCTCCCCTGGCTGGTGGCAAAGTCCTACTGTGGCAACAATCCCAAAAGTCAAGTAATTGAGTAGCAACATGCCTAGGCAAAGGAAACAAAATAAACAAAAAAATTCAACATTAGACTCCTATTTTGGGGGCAAAGAGGATCAAAGCATGAATCAGGAGGAGGACTGTGATGTCAGAAATCCCGTACCAAAAGCCTCAAATGAAAATATGACCTGGTTACAGGCCACAGAGGATCCTAAGAAGAAAATAAGAGAAGTGAAGGAAAAACTGGGAAGAGAAATGAGAAAGATGCAAGAAAAGTATGAAATAAGAGTCAACAGCCTGACTGAGGAAAATAATACTTTAAAAAATAGACTAACTCAAATGGAAAAAGAGGCTCAACAAGGCAATGAGGACAAGAATGCCTTAAAAAGCTGAATTTGCCAGATGGAAAAAGAATCTCAAAAGCTCACAGAGGAGAATCATTCCTTCAGAATTAGATTGGAGCAAATGAAGCTAGTGACTTTATGAGAAATCAAGATTCTATTAAGCAGATTCAAACAAATGAAAGAATAGAAGGCAATGTGATATATCTCATGGGAAAAACCACTGACCTGGAAAATAGATGCAGGAGAGACAATCTAAAAATTACTGGACTACCTGAAAACCATGATCAAAGAAAGAATCTAGAAACCATTCTTCAAGAAATTCTCAAGGAAAATTGTCCTGATGTTTTAGAACTAGAGGGCAAAATAGAGGTTGAAAGATTCCACAGATCACCTCCTGAAAAAGATCCCAAAAAGAAAACTCCTAGGAATACTGTAGCCAAGTTCAGAATTCCCAGATCAAGGAGAGAATATTAGAAGCAGCCAGGAAGAAACAATTTGAATACTGTGGGAACACAATCAGGATAACACAGGATCTGGCAGCTTCTACACTGAGGGACAGAAGGGCATGGAATATGATATTCCAAAGGTTCAAAGGAGCTGGGATTAAAACCAAGAATCACCTACCCAGCAAAACTGAGTATCATGTTTCAGGGGAAAATACAGTCATTCAGTGGAATAGAGGACTTTCAAGCATTCTTGAGGAAAAAAACAGAGTTGAATAGAAAATCTGACATTCAGATACAAGAAGCAAGAGATGCTTGAGAAGGTCAACAGGGAAAAGAAATCACCATGAACCTATCAAAATTGAACTATTTACAGTCCTACGGGAAAAACAATAACTTTAACTGATGAAATTTTCTCAGTATGAAAATAGTTGAAGAAGGGTATATGGGCACATGAATACATAGGTGAATGTGTGTATGTATGTTTTCAGGTATACATAGATAGAGGGCACAGGTCGAATTTAATAGGAAGGGATGATACTTAAAAGGTGAGGTTAAGAGGTGAGAGAGTAATGTGGTGAGGGGTAATGGGGAGAGACAATGAGTGAACTGTCTCGTGTAGAGGAGGTGGGGGAAGGTGGTTGCATGGGAGGGGAGGAACAGGAAGGCAAAAAGGCAAAACCTTATTCTCACTGAATTTGGACCAGGGAGAGAATGACATGCATACTAAATAGGGTGTCCCACCCTACAGGAGCGTGGTGGGGAAGAGGGGGGAAGATAGTGGAGGGGAGGGCGGGCTGGGGGGGGAGGGAAGTTGGAAGCACCCACTTTTGAAAAGGGACAGGATCAAGGTGGGGAGTGGACCAGGTGGGAGGTGGGATGAGAGGGAGGGAAATACAGTCAGTCTTTTACAATATATCTACTAGGGTAATGTTTTGCATAGCTACACATGAACAGCATATACTGAGTTGTTTATCTTCCTTTTAAAATCAAATTGTTTAAAAATATATAAACTCTATGATTAATACTATTTTGCATGTAATTGGGAGATAAGATGTACAGGCATTGGGGCACAGGGAATCACCTCGCCCTACTGGAAAAGTAGAAGGGGGTATGGGAGAAGAAATGGGAGAGAGCAGATTGGATGAGGGGATATCCTGTGGGACTGCTATTCTGGGGTTGTGGGTAGGGAAAAATTGTAACTCAAAATCTGATGGAAATGAATGATGTAAACCAGAAGTTAATAAAGCATTTGGAAAAAAAAACCATGGAGATATTAAGAGTGCTATGTGTAAGGAACAACAAGAAGGCCAGGTTGGGAATACTTTAAGAATGCAAATCAAGAAGTAAAGTATAATGAGGCTAGAAGGTTAGATTGGGGGCAGGTTGTGAAGGGTGTTAAAGCCAAAAAGAAGAGTTTATATTTTATCCTACAGATAACAGGGAATGTCCAGAATTTATTGAATTGAGAAGTGACATGGTCAGATCTATGCTTAAGGAAAATTTTCACAGCTACATGGAGGATGGGTTAGAATGGGAAAAGCTTGGAAGTAGGGAGACCAACCAGCAGGTTATTCCAATAGCTCAATGAGGTGATGAGGGCCTTTGCCAAGATGGGAGTTATGTGAAAAGTGAGAAGGGGATATGTGCCTTGACTAAAAACCTCTCTAATATGACCTCATGGTATGGAGATAACCCTGACTATACTTTTGTAGAATCTACCAAACTACAGGGCTGGTCACTGTTCAAAGATATATTTAGTTAGTGCAGAGAGGCTGATGATCGTAAGGTTGGTCAAATGGTAATCAATGGAATAAAGAGGGTTCAAGATCAGTACTGGTAAAATGAATAACCATTCACTCAAAAATTAAGAAAGCATTTACTGCATGCAAAGTAATGTACTAAGCACAGAGAGAGATAGTTTAGAAGCTCTTACTTATATGGACTTTATATTATAGTGGGGGTAGTGTAGTACAAATTCAGATCACTATAATGCACAATATTATAGAATAAAGGTATTTTTCAAGTGCAAAACAAAATCCTACTTCATGTCCAAGGAGAAAAGCTGACTTGAAAGAAAAGGAAAAGATTTGTGGAGAAATTGACATCTAAATTGGGCTTTAAAGAAAAGGTGAGAATTCAAAAGCCAAAACAGAAAGGACATTTTGGGCAAAGAAAGCAAGAACAAAGGCAAGGATGGGGCAAAATAAGTGATAGTTTCTGAAACAGAACATTTGCCAGTATGGTCCAGTTAAGAGTACACAAATGATAAATGTGAGCGGATGTGAGAAAATTAGGAAAATAATGCATGGTTGGTGGAATTATGAACTGATCCAACCACTCTGGGGAGCAATTTAGAACTATGCCCAAAGGGCAATTGAACTGTGCATGCCCTTTGATCCAGCATTACCACTACTAGATCCCAAAGAGATCATTAAAAAGGGAAAAGTAGTCACATATACAAAAATATTTATAACAGCTCTTTTTATAGTTTCAAAGAGCTGGAAACTGAGGGGATGCCTATCAATTGAGGAATGGCTAAACAAGTTATGGTATATGAATGAAATGGAATATTACTGTGCTATAAGAAATGATGATCAGGATTCCAGAAAAATCTGTGCTTATATGCACTGATGCAAAGTGAAGTGCGCAGAACCAGAAGAACACTGTACATAGTATCAGCAACATTGTGTGACGATCAGCTATGATTGACTTGGTTCTTCTTAGCAATACAATGATCCAAGACAAGTCCAAAAGAATCATGACAGAAAATGCTATCTACATCCAAAGAAACAACTAATACAGTCTGAATATAGATCAAAGCATACTATTTTCATATTTTTTATGGTTTTTTTCCTTTTGGTCTGTTTTTTCTTTTACAATGATTAATATGGATATGTTTTACAAGATTGTACATCTATAACCTATATCAAATTGCTTACTGTATTAGGGAGGAGGGAGCGGAAGCAGAGAGGGAGAAAATTTGGAACTCAAAATTTTATATAAAAAATGAATGTTGGGGGGGGGCGGAATCAAGATGGTAGAGTAGAAACAGGACTTCCACAGGGCTCCGGCTCTCACCTCCTCCAATTCATATAAAAAAGTGACTCTTAAGAAACTTTGGAGCTACAGAACCCACAAAATGACAGAGAAGCTAACCTCCCGCTGAGGACAGCCTGGTGGCTATGTGTAAGCCTGGCAGACCAGCAGCAAGCGGCCAGCACAGTGCTCTGAGAGCCGACCCTGGCCCCAAGGGAGCCAGAGGTTTCAGCCCCAGGGTGGGCCTGACCAGCCTCTGGCTGGAGGGTCTTCATATCACCAGCAGCTGTGGTGATTTCCAGAATTATCAACCCATAGATGCTAAGGACACAGTGAGAGGTCAGTGCCATGTGGACTTTGGGATCCAGTGTGGTCAGCCTCTGCCCCTGGGGTGAGAAGCCACTGAGGAGTGACGGGCACCAAGTAGCAGCTTCAATTCCTGGTCTACAGTTTGTAGGGGGACCAAGCAACCAGTCTGAGGGGTAATCGCTATTGCTTTAACCTGCTTGGATCTGGATTGCAGTCTAGAGTGGAGGTCCTGGGATGTGTGACCAGGTGCCAGAGTGTGTGGAGGCTTCAGAGAGGGCACCCAACTAATACCTTCAGCAGCTGAGAAAACCCTAATGATTAGGATGAAGCTCCCCCTCTCTGGTAGCAGACTCCTGCTGTGGCAAAAAGCCCAAAAGTCAAGTAATTGAGTGGCAACATGAGCAAACGAGGGAAGCAAAGTAAACAAAGCAACCCAACTCTACACTCCTTTTTTGGGGACACAAAAGAATCAAAGCATGGAGGCAGGAGGAAGACAGTGAAGTCAGAACTTCTGCACCAAAAGCTTCCAAAAAAAAATACGAGCTGGTTACAGGCCATAGAGGACCTTAAGAAGCAGATAAGAGAAGTGGGGAAAAAATTGGGAAGAGAAATGAGAAAGATGCAAGAAAAGTATGAAATGAGAGTCAACAAACAGCCTGACTGAGGAAAATAACACCTTAAAAAGTAGACTAACTCAAATGGCAAAAGGGGCTCAAAAAGGCAATGAGGACAAGAATGCCTTAAAAAGCTGAATTTGCCAGATGGAAAAAGAATCTCAAAAGCTCACAGAGGAGAATCATTCCTTCAGAATTAGACTGGAGCAAATGGAAGCTAGTGACTTTATGAGAAATCAAGACGCTATTAAGCAGATTCAAACAAATGAAAGAATAGAAGGCAATGTGAAATATCTCATTGGGAAAACCACTGAACCTGGAAAATAGAACCAGGAGAGATAATTTAAAGATTATTGAACTACCTGAAAGCCATAATAAAAAAAAAAATCCCTAGAAATCATCCTTCAAGAAATTCTCAAGGAAAATTTCCCTGATGTTTTAGAACCAGAGGGCAAAATAGATTTAAAGAATCTACCAATCACCTCCTGAAAAAGATCCCCAAAAGAAAACTCCTAGGAATATTATAGCCAGGTTCCAAAATTCCCAGATCAAGAAGAAAATATTACAAGCAGCCAGAAAGAAACAATTTGAATACTGTGGGAACACAATCAGGATAACACAGGATCTGGCAGCTTCTACACTGAGGGATTGAAGGGTTTGGAATATCGTATTCCAGAGGGCAAAGGAGCTGGGATTAAAACCAAGAATCACCTACCCAGCAAAACTGAGTATCATGTTTCAGGGGAAAATATGGTCCTTTGGTGGAATAGAGGACTTTCAAATATTCTTGATGAAAAAACCAGAGCTGAATAGAAAATCTGACATTCAGATACAAGAAGCAAGAGATGCTTGAGAAGGTAAACAGGGAAAAGAAATCATAAGGAACTTATCAAAGTTGAACTATTTATATCCCTACATGGAAAAATGATAATTGTAATTTATGAAACTTTTCTCAGTATGAGAATAGTTGAAGGGAATAGAAATGTGTATATATACATACCAACTTAATAGGAAGGGATGATACTTAAAATTTGATATTAAGAGGTGAGAGAGGAATATAATGAGAGGAGATAGGGAGAGACAGAATGGAGTAAACTATCTCATATAGAAGAGGCAAGGGAAAATGGTTACAATGGAGGGGAAGAACAGGAAGGCAAAAGGGAATGGGTCAATCATATTCTCATTGAATTTGGCTTAGGGAGGGAATGACATACACACTAAATAGGGTATCTCACCCTACAGGAGAGTAGGGGGAAGGGGATGAGAAGGGGGATGATGGAAGGGAGGGCAGGCTGGGGGGGGAAGGGAAGTTGGAAGCAACCATTTCTGAAAAGGGACAGGATCAAAGTAGAGAATAGAACAAGTGGGAGGTAGGATAAGAGGGAGGGAAATATAGTCAGTCTTTCACAATATATCCACTATGGAAATGTTTTATATAGCTACACATGTACAACCTATAGTGAATTTTTATCTTCCCAGGAAGGGTGGGTCACAAGGGAGGAAGGGAATGAATCTCGAATTCAAAGTTTTAAAATCAAATGTTTAAGATATACATACATACATATATATATGTGTATATATATATGTGTGTGTGTGTGTATACATATCTTATACATACATATAGTATATATAGTATAATATTATTAATATTATTTTACATGTAACTGGGAAGGAAATAAGACATACAGGTACTGGGGCATAGAGATCCATCGTGCCCTACTGGAAAGTCGGAGGGGGTATGGGAGAAAATATGGGAGACAGCAGATTGGAGATGGGGATATTTTGGGGGTGGTGGGTAGGGGAAAAACAGGGAGAAAATTTGTAACTCAAAACTGTGCAGAAATGAATGATGTAAACTAGAAGTTAATAAAGCATTTGATTAAAAAAATAAATATATGGAGCCCGGTTCTCGCTCCCTCCATCAGAAAAAAATATAGAAAAAAAATTTCTAAATGGATGTTAAAAATTGTCTTTACATATAATTAGGAAAAAATATCCTATTTATTGGGGGGAACAGAATATGCCTGAAGTATAATGATTTGAGATGAATGAATGAATAAGTACTTACTATATACCAAGAACTGTACTGAACACTGTGGATACAGTATTATAAATAAAAGTGGATTCAAACCCAGAGAGCATGCATTCTAATGAGGGAGAAAACATACATGAGAGAGTAGTTAGCCGGAGAGACATTTTCATTCAAAAAGCCATATAGATTGTGAATGAAGCCATGATGGACTAGAGTCAATATGTTGGCTATCCTGACAAGCCTTGTATTGTCTGAAAATTTAAGAAGCTAGCAATACATGCTCTCATCAATTAACAGTTTCCCTAGGGGCTAGGAAACAAAAAATTATTCCAGTTAAGAAAGTGTATAGCAACAGGATGGCAAAGTAGCAAGAAGCACAGAGAGCTCAATGCCATGTCCATCTCTATCTCCTACCCCACTCTGAAAACAACACATCTCCAATAAACGTATCTAGAAAATATACCAGATGGAATCCTGATGGGGAAATCCAAGAGAAAAAAATCACCACGAATCATTTTTCTAGCCCAGGTCAGCATAGAGAGACAGAGAGACTTGAGGGTGCTGGGGATGGTGTCTGGCCAGGACCACTCTGTGCAGAGGACAGCAGAGAACGGCTATGTACCAGGACAAGATGAGGTCCCAGAACTATAATGAGGCACTGAGAACTCATGTAGGTGCTGGTACAGGTGCCAAATGTCAGGTGACAACCTTCAACATTCCAAGAAAGCAGCAGCAGGACCAGCTTAGATATTCCCTCCATAAGTATTCAGGGCCCAGGCCCAGGGTACAAAAATGAGTAAATAAAGAATTGCACCCAAAAAAGCTACCATGACGGCAGGGATGCTCAAGACATAAACCCAGAAAAAAAAAATGACTCCAAAATATCTACAAGTAAAACCTCAAAGAAAAATATAGGTTGAGCACAAAAATCAACAAGAATTTATAGAAGAGATAAGGAAGGGGCGGCTAGGTGGCGCAGTGAGTAGAGCATCGGCCCTGGAGTCAGAAGGACCTGAGTTTGGATCCGGTCTCAGACACTTAATGCACACACAAACAAAAACCTAGCCGTGTGACCTTGGGCAAGTTACTTAACCCTAATAGCCCTCCAAAAAAAAAAGAGAGAGACAGAGATAAGGCAAGAATTTTAGGGAAAAGAGTTAATTTGTTTTCATAAATTAAATAAGAGCACTAGAGGAAAAAACTGGAAAAGAAATGAGAGCTATAAAAAAAAAAAGACAGGAAAGGGTAGTAACAGCCTAGAACAAGAGGAATAAAACTTTGCCTAAGCAACAAAGTCCCTGGAAATCAGAAAGGACCAAAAAGAAGCCAATGACCCCATGAGACAACAAGAAATATAACAAAGTCAAAAGACTGAAAAATTGTAAGAAAATGTAAAATATCTCATGGCAAAAAAAAAAATTAACATGAAAAATAGATTGAGGAGAAAAATATTAAGAATTACTGGATGACTTAAAAGCTATGACCAAAAAGAGCCTACATATCATAATTCAAGAAATCTTTCAAGAAAACTGCCCAGATCTTTTAGAACCAGATGGCAAAGTAGAAATAGAAAGAATTCACTGGTCACTTCCTAAAAGAAACCTCAAAATAAAAATGTCCAAGAACATTCCAACCAAAATCCAGAGCTCCCAGGTCAAAAACAGAACAAGACAAATCGTAAGCTGCTAGAAAGAAAGATGTCAAATACCCAAGAGTTATAGTCAGGTTCATACATGATTAGGGGCCACCATTATAAAGGAACGGGGAGCTTGGAACCTGATATTCCAGAAGACAAAGAACATAGATTTACAGTCAAGAATAACTTACCCAGTAAACCTAAGGGTAATCATACAGCTGAAAAAAAAAACTGAACTTTAATGAAACCGACAACTCCAAGCATTCCTGATGAAAAGATTACAGCTATATAGAAACTATGAAATTGAAATACAGGAGTTAAAAGAAACATAGAAAGGTAAACATAAGTGACCATAAGGTGATAAGCAAAGTTACACTCGAATACGGAGAGATGATATATGTGTTCCCTTTAGGGGTATACTGGTAAATGTTTTAAAATATACACAACATACTTTTAAATTCAATCTGTATTATTAATATTTTCTCCATCACTTTGTTAAAGCTAGACAATCAAGCATACAATAAATCAAGCCCTGATCAATAGCGTTTGCTTCTGACATGTAAATGCTGATATTGAAAATTTAACTGGTTCTCTGTAATGGTAATGTAATTTGAATTTGAAGATCCCTTTGTGTTGGCAAAGGTAGCAGGTTTAGCACTTAGTAACTGATCAAGCCTCTGTTGGGGAAACAGAAGGTATGAACTCCTGTCTCCTGTTGCTGACATAACAGGAAGGGGTTGGCTGAAACAGGAAGTAGTCAATGCTGTGTATATAAGAAAAGCCCCAAAGAGGCACAGTCAGAATTTCTTGGGACCAGTATCTGATGGCAGAGCAGCTACAGAAGAGAGAATGGAGAACTGAGCCCGAATTTCCTGAGAACTTGTGGGGGTGGACCTTCTTCTGAACAGGAGCCCAGGAGCCTGGAGCCAGGAGCCAGGAGCCTAGGTGACTGAGGAAGCATGACCTGGATGCTGGGACTTTGTCTGTTTGTGGCTTGGTTGAGTCTTGAAATCCCTGGAGCAGAAATGGTGAAGGATCTGACATGGACCAGACCCTGTGAACTTCAGTGTAGAGCAGGGCCTACCCAGAGAGCTGGACAAGGAACTGGGAGCTGTCTGCCATTGAACCCAGGTGACAGTCTGGTGAATTCAGGTAGAATCTGGGACCACAGAAGAGGATCCAGGGAATCTGAGAACCGGCTCCAAGTCAAGATGAAAAGACCTCTCCCTGGGTACTGAGTAATGTTGAAATTGTAGTTTATTAGTGACCTAGGGGTGGAGGGTTTGTGTATGATACTTAGTAATTGATTGCTGAATGAGTGACTGATTGAGTTAATCAAGTTGTAGAAGACTTTGACTTTGAGATGATTGTTCTTTGTTCTAAATATTGTGACCACTTTGGTGAAAACTATGTGGCCATTTTAATGAAAAGCTATTGTGAATACTATATTGTGATTTTCTGTGATAAGCTGTAGTATTGTGAATGTTGTACCTTGATTTTCTGTGGAAACATTCTGCTTTGATTTGTTATGGAATAGAATGTTCACTATACGGTGTAATCAGAACTTTAAAAGCTGTTCAGAGTAGCAATCCTCTGGAAAGTTGCTCGTGCATGGCATTACATTCTCAAGGGAGGATTTCTGGACATCTTTAACCTGTTTATTGGGAGCTCTGAGAACACCTATCAGTTTTCTTCTTTTTGGTGAAGAGTAAATCTTTTTAGAGTTGCCCCACATTTTGTTAATATTGTCTAGGTTTTTGTTTGTACACCTCCTGGATCCATTATTATCCATTTTGCCATGCTAAGAACATATGTTGGCTGATACTGTGTAGGTATTAATTGCTTTAAATTTGTTTTAGCCATTAAGTTTTGATTTTAAAATGCTGGTCAGTCTCTTAACATATTCAGCCTCACCATTCTCCTTGCTAGGCTTATCCTCAATGTGTCTTACCTGGAGAAGACCACAGTATTTTCAATATTTCCTTCATCCATTGTTTCAATTTGAACTCTAGATTAAAGTTCAAAACCTTATCTTTATTCTTCTTTAGCACACATTAAGAATTTTACACCCATTGAGTCTAAATGATACTTTGAAATTGTTGGAGAAAGTTTCCATAAAATGAAGTAACTGTTTAATATATTTTTCGGTGCAGTCATGTGTTATCTATGTATATATTAAGTAATTAACATGATGTTTTGGTATGACTCCTGTCTTGAAAGCCACACTCAGTTCTATTCAGGAGTGATGACATGGATTTAAGAATAGGCAGAACCACAGCAGGTTTATTAAATTGTTTTTTTTGGAAGAAGTCACATTTTATATCAACTGTTCTTGACAACAGTATGCTGTTAAAAGAATAATATTTTCACACGAAAATCAACTCTAGTATTATCACTATGCTAGGATCTATTTTATAAATTTGTTCTTCATGAATAAGCCACGGTAGCAAAACTGTGTCAAAAGCTTTTCAATAATCCACAAAAGCAGGGTGTAGTGTATTTATGGGAAAAGCTTTTCAATAGTTCACAAAGTCAGGGTGCAGTGTGTTACTGGGCTTTCAGGAGGCTTGTTTAATAATCATCAAACTGATAACGATAACATTCCTTGTCCCACCACCATCATCAAACATGAGAAAGATTATGATGGCAGTGGTATAACAGAATGGGGAGGACATGGAAGCAAAAAGATTTGTGATATTACAATAGAGAGGAGGGTGGTAATAAGGACCTGTATTAACACGGCAGCTTTAGGAACCAAGGGGAGGGAATAGATGCCAAGGACATTTAGAGGTAAAGTCTTGGTAACTGAATTGGATATAAGCTGAGGAAGAAGCATCAACAATAACCCCAACGTTGTGAACATGGGTGAATAATGTTGCCACAGGAAGTAATGGTGAAATCAGTCAGAGAAACAGGTTTTAAGGAAAGGTAATGAGACTGGTCTTGGACACGGTAAATTTGAAGTACCAAGGAAACCGTTTAGATAGAGATCTTCTAAAAGCAGTCAGAGATGTGGGCCTGGAACTCAGAAGAGAAGTCAAGACTGAAGATACAGATTTGGGAGTCATCTACATAGAAGTGTTGTTGCAGTCATGGGATAATAAACAAGATTTACAAGGCAGATTATATAGGAATAGAGGAGAAGAAAAGATACCACTAAAAACAGACCACTAGAGAAAACACAATATAAAATGTCCACAATAATGAAACCACAGATCCTGAAGAACTAAAGTAAGTATAATACATGATTCCACCAGAGGTTGAGAATGGGATAAATTCATGTACTATTGAAATCAAGAAAAGATCTCTAACAGCTAAAGAACTTTTGGCTAATATTCTTTTAACAGTTCTATTACTTCCATTTAGACAACTTCAGAACAAATTGGATTTAGATAATGCCATAGTTTTTTTTGGGCAAATGTGAAGTACTTTTTAACATGAAGAAAATGGTTTTGAAAGGAAAGCTAAACAAGTAATGGTTTCTTTGAAATACATAATCCAGTAGACTATCCAAACCTATGTGCCCCAAATTTGTGATATGATGATACATGATGGCACCTAATATAGCCCATGTTATCTTATAGGTGGTTTTTCATAGAGAACTGTTGAATTAAGATTTCTTAGAAATAACAATGAAATACTTTTCTATAGTATTTCTATGTCTAATGAACATACCAACTTAAAAAAACCTCTAATGATATATCTATAGAGAGAAAACATGGAATTTTATATTCATGGATTAACTATGTAGTATGTTGTGGAATAATGGTATTGTTATTTCCAAAGGCATATTAGATAATTTCTTAGTATATTATAATGACGGTTAACCCAATCATAATATTGATGCTACCATTCTCTTACCTACTGATAATCAAAACATTGTTTACTTGGGGGAAGTAGAGTAAATGAAGACAGCCACTAGATCATTTTTTTTTTCTAAGTCAATATAGAGAAGATAAAAAAAAAACCAGAATCAAAGACTATAACAGCTTCAGAGGGTAGGTATTATTTCAGGATGAGACAACACGGCTACTTCATTAATCAAGGTTGTTATCCTGTGCCATTCTTTATCATGCAAAACAATACAAGTGTGTTCTGAATGACAGTTGTGAAATCATAAAATATCTAAAAGCTAACATCATAAAGGGGAAAGTAGGCACTAAATCATCAGTGGGAGTCAGCAGTATCCCAAAGCTAAAAGAGTACAGTACAGAGAAAAATCTATAGTAACCATGTGATTAAATGAGTGAGGAAATGAGAGAGAAGGAGAGAGGGAGAAAGGGGAGAAAGAGAGAGAGAGAGAATATGAATGAATAAAGCAGCAGTAGCTAGGTGGGGCAGTGGATAGAACGCTGAGTCTGGAATCAGTAAGGCCTGAGTTTAAACCTGGACTCAGACACCAGCTGTGTGACCTTGGGCAAGTCACTTAAATTCTGCTTGTTTCCTTATCTGTAAAATGTGGATAATAATAACATCTACCCCTCAGGGTTGTTGTGAGGATTAAATATGTAGTAACTGATATAGTAATTGTATATATTCTATATAGTATATATTGTATATGGTAAATATATGTAATATATGTAATAATATGTAAAGCACTTAGCACAATGCCTAGCACATAGTAAGCACTATTATTAACAATAATAACAATAATAATAAATAAAAAGTAGCTAAGGATCAGAGGTTTGCATGATGGAATGGGTTATTTCAATGAATAAAGCTGCTATCCTAACTGAAAGACCAAAATAAAAAAAGTCATAAAATTCTCACAGCACAAAATATTTGGATTCTCCCGCATTTACCTCATCACATGGATTACAACAAAATTCTACAAACCCTTTGATCATATGCTAGTAGGCCTACCCAACTGCTCTTATTTAGTAAGCAGCCAGGAATGAGGATGTTCTTTCTATTCAAGGTGTAATCTGACAGAAATTAGTCCAAGAGAAGACTTTAGGCAGAAAGCAAAGAAAGGGACGATTGTTCTGTCTGTGCTGCTGCTTCTGTAGATAGGCACTAAAGTGGATGAGGAGTTCCAGAACACCTCAAGACAAAAGTACAACTGTCATAATCCCAGTCACAATGACACTTCCTAGCAAATGGCAGATTCAGTTCATTTGTGATTTTTGCCAGGAAGGAAGGATGGAAAGATGGAAGGAAGGAAGGAAGAAAAGAAGGAAGGATGGAAGGAAGAAAGGAGAAAGAAGCCTCTTTGAATAGAGCTGAGGAAAACTACTACTTGAGCATGGTTGTCAGTAAAGTGCTCTGATGTGAGCTGAGAGTTCCCAGGACTACTCAGAGCGAGTGTACAGAGTTTGAAGGCTGCGTGGAGATGGAAGGCCTGGCTGCAGAAGAGTCAACACTCAACAGAGCATCACTAAGCAACTCCTGAAGAATCTGGGTGACACCAACTGGGCTCCCCAGAGATAGAGATCTGTCAACATGATAGTACTTGAGGTCATTTGGCAGGTGGCTCTTGGGTTTAATGTTGAATTTCTCCACTAAATGTGCTGACAACCAAGCAATTCTTGACTAATTTGACAGCTACAAACATCACCAGGTCTCCTGAAAACCTCAATTCCTTATCTAACTACAGCTAGGATTAGGAACAGTCCTAGGGAGAAGAACCAGAAGGGCTGTGAATTGAATCAGAACTTGCTTTTGACTGACTTCTTTCGCTCTCTTGTATTGTCCTCCCTACTTCATTCTCCGACCCCCTCCCTTCCCAACAATCATAGACATCTAATCTATTTCCATAGAAAAACACATGCATTTCCCAAAAGATAAGTCTTCAACGGATAGGACTTGTTTTCAAAATATTTATAAATTGCAAATGAACACACTAAAACATGTTCCCTATCACTTATTGTAAGAGAAATACAAATTAAAACAACTCTAGGGTTTCACCTCACTTCATAGAAATTAACAGATTTAAAAAGACAGAAACAACCAAATGCTGAAAGGGCATTTGTACTCTTTGTGAAGTGGCCCAACCATTCTAAATTTCAATTTGGAATTTCATAAGAAAACTTTCTAAATTATCCCACTACTGGGCCTATAACTCAAGGAAGAAAAAGTCAGAATCAAAGGTTCAATATATATCAAAATATGTATAGTGACATTCTTTAGCAGTAAGAAACTGGAAATAAAATGAATTCCTATTGATTAGGAAATGTTAAAAATAATTATGGTACATGAATGTAATGAAAATTATTGTGCATTAAGAAATGATGAAGATTTCAGAGAAATACACAGAGCTGCATAAACTGATACAAAGAAAAACAAGTAGAACCAAGGAAACAATATGTATAAATACAAGGTAAATGGAAAGATCACTAAAAAAAAGTTGATCTCTGAGTAAAAGAAAAACCAGTGGAGGTCTGTTCCTGGAGAAGAGAATAACAAAATTTTTCTCCTTAAAAAAGGCTGGACTATTAGGAGAACAGGGCTTCTGTATAGATATTTTGCTTAACTGTTTTTGTCAGGGTGGAAGGTGTGGTGCTCAGGTTGGAAGGGGGAAATGATTGAGATATAAAGATGAAAGCTATCAACAAAACATTTTTTAAATTGTAGAATACAACACCCCAGTAGATTGAAATCTCTTCTTCCTGCAAATGGCACCAATTTTTATTTATCCTCATGAAAGTCCTAAAAGGGAAATAATAGGGCAGCTAGGTGGCACAGTGAATAGAGCGCCGGCCCTGGAATCAGAAGGACCTGAGTTTGGATCCGGCCTCAGACACTTAATCCATACAAACAAAAACCTAGCCGTGTGACCTTGGGCACGTTACTTAACCCCAATAGCCCTCCAAAAAGCAAAAAAAAAAAAAAAAAAAAGGAAATAATATATTTCCCTTATTTAATAGATGGGAAAGCAAAACAAACACACAATAAGGCCAGATATTTTGAACTATGTAATATAGCCTAGGCTGGGGTTACAGCTAAAATCTGGGTCTCAACTCCCATTAGAAATCAACTGACTTAAGATGTTTTCCTTGAACTCTTTGTGAAAGGGGGCTACGTGGGTAGCCAAAAGTCATTAGATCATTCAAGTGTCCCTTGGGACAGAGTCCTTAGAACAGGGTAACAGCTGACACAAATGTTTCTGTGTTGCAGTGTACAGGCTGGAAAATATTTATACTGCTACAGATAGTTCTTAAGAGGAATAAAATTGAGAAAAATGGAACACATTACATATTCCGAGGAGCACATATCTTTCCTGAGCTCACACACTGGCGCTCGGTAGCATGTGATCAGCACCACTGAGCAGTCTACATATTTGCACCACAATATCTTCTCCATCCTAGTACAGACCTGGTGTCTATATCACCATCTAAATGCTTCAGCTTAAGGAATGGTCAGGTGGTAACAGTGTTGCAGTTGGGGGTGAGAGAACAGTTCTGTCCCTGAAATAGAACCCTCACTCCCAACCACCATGCCTACAAACTTCTGAGGAGCCACTGAAATGCTGGCACTCTGACCTGTCCTCACTGCAGGGAAGCTTCTGCCCTCCTGAGGCTCTTTATCATACTGCCTAAGAACCCAAAGAAAAGTTCCCACTGATCTGTCATCAAGGTTTGCTTCCTTGGTCAGGTAGGGGGAAGGTGGTGGCAGGGAGGGACAGATTCCATAATCTTGCTCCTGGGTCAGCTCTTCTCACGACTAAAAAGCCAGATGGCATGATGCCAAACATGGCATCATGAGACTGGGAAAGACTGATTATGGTTATACTCAGCCTCAGGTGTTGGATCCCCTGAGTTCAAGAGTCCTGAACTGCAATAGGGAGAAAGCTGATCAGATATATATACCAAATATGGTACCACTATGGTGATCCCTGGAAGTGGAGGGCCACCAGGCAACTGAAGAAGGGGTGACCTTACCCAGGTAGATAAAATGGAGTAGGGTAAAGCTTCCATGCTGATCAGCATTGGGAT
The DNA here is from genome assembly GCA_011680675.1 of Gymnobelideus leadbeateri. NCBI lineage: Eukaryota > Metazoa > Chordata > Mammalia > Diprotodontia > Petauridae > Gymnobelideus > Gymnobelideus leadbeateri. The sequence goes on from WOXC01009135.1 coordinate 543,627, forward strand.
TGGACCCATGAATGACTGCTGCCCTTTTAGCCTGGGACAGGAAGGAAGGAAAGAAGGAAGGAAGAAAGGATGGAAGGAGGGAGGGAGGGAGAAAGGTCCATTCACTTAATGACCTTAGCAAGTGGGCTTTAGAAAGAATTTTAAATCCTTATAAACAGAAAATGAAAAAAAATGGAAAACAGGTTCAACATCCCCCACATAGGTACTCATGGAAATCAGACTGCTATGCCATTTTAAAAGTCTCTACTTCTCAATAAAGAGAAGGGGAGGGACAGAGAAATAGAGCTAATGATAGCACATGTGGCAGTTAAAGGATGGGGGTTAGATTGAGGACAAGTCACAGTTTTGTTTGAAAGAAGGAAAAAGAGGCCACCTACTTCTCTCTTCCGGTCTGCTTTCTAATCACCAAAGATGTGGCAGAATCAGGAAAGCAGACCGGCACTGAATTGATGGCATAGCTTCCATGGGAGTAGATTGTGGGAAAAGAAGCAAATAAGAGGACTTGAGCTGAATAAGGAGAAGAAAACTGTGAAAGTGATTTGGAGGGGTTTAGACTTGGGAAAAAAAAATCTCTATAATCAGATTCTACTTCTGGTTTCCGTGAAAGAAGACTGGGGGGGGGGAGGGAGCGGTGTAAGAAAAAGCAAATACCTAGGAGGATCAAGGTCCTGAATGGAGAATGATTCAAGAAGAAGGACTCAAGAAAAATAAAAATGATGAGGTAGTTAAATAAGAAAAGATATTACTGAATCAGATGGACTGGCTTAACAAAATAATGGGTTAATCTGAAAATGGACGGAAAGTAGCCTAGTGCCTTTAATGTTGCTGTTATAACTAAGGAAATGGAACTGGGTGTGCCCAACTAAGTACTAAGAAGTGTTAAAAAGCTGAAAAGATCCTAATAGGTGCTGTATAGGAAAGTGGATTTTAGTGTGTGAAAGGTGGATTTTTGTTATTCTTTCTTAGAGTTCAGTTTCCCAGGATCCACGGCCATAACAATCTGAGTTTCCCAGGCTCGTGACTTGTAAATATCTCCACCACACTTATGTAGCATTATATAATGATAAATAACATAAATATTTGTGCTTAAATTGTAAACATCCATTGCAACTGCGCAGTGAGATATAAGGATGAGATGACAGAAACTTGTGAGGCTGCTGGGAATATGCCTTCATTGTTGCCTTATAAAGTAGGTGAGCACTGGTCAAGGGGTGGGGAACCTTCAGGGTTGAATGCACAAGCTGGTATGCTGTGTATGCCTTGATTGGCCTCCATCAAGGCTTGGGGGGAATCTGTGTTTGTCTCAAATGGACCCCATTGAGGCTGGAGGTGATTTAGGGAAATGCACAAGCTGTGCCTGTCTCCACTGACCCCATTGAGACATAGGGGTAGTTGCTCTCCTTCTTGGTGGCCCCTGTGAAAAGGGTAATTAGGGAATGTTCCCATTATCGGCAACCCTGTGAGAAGACTAGATTAAAATAAAGTGAGATTATTAACCCCTTCAAAGCTGTTTTAGTATCTTTTCTGTCTGACCAGATCAAGAGTGAACCTGTGCTAGCAGCCCTCCTGTGTGCTGGTGTTATCTCTTTCTTTCTTTTTTTGGAGGGAGGAAGACAAGGTAGTTGGGGTTAAGTGACTTGCCTAAGGTCACATAGCTAGCTAAGTGTCAAGTGTCTGAGGTCACATTTGAACTCAGGTCCTCCTGATTTCAGGGCTGGCGCTTTATTCATTGCGACACCTAGCTGCCCCTATGTGCTAGTGTTACAGGTGTTTAGGAGGTAAGATATAACAACAGGTAATTCTTCTTAAAGGCTGAAAATCTAAATCACTATGAATAGCAGAGTGAATTTTTCAGTGACCATGTAATATTTCTACTTCTACTACTGCCAAGTTACTATCTATGCTGCAAGTATAGAGTGATCTTTCTTCCTTCTGGAGAAGTCAAAGAAACTTGAAAGATACCTTTCTGTACACCAAGTTGAGAGGGACAATTCCTAAAAAGAACAGAAGCAGGGCTTCAAAAAAAAAAAAAATCTTGGGTGTTAGAGGAAACCTTTGACACTTGTCAGGAGACTGAAAAAATGTCATGTAGAAAAGGAAGGGAAGGAATTCCAATAAGAAAAAAAAATGGGAATTATCTGAAGAGACATGTGGCTACACAGGGAACTCACCAAAGAACTCATATTTTTAAAATGATATAAAGATGTCAGAAAGAGCAGGTAATAGAATGAATATAAAAGCATCACAAAGTTCTGCAAAAATGGTGTCAGGACCAACTTTGATAGACTGGGCTCCTCTTAGCAATATAAGGTTAGAAGACAACTTCAAACGATTCATGATGGAAAGGGATATATATCCACATCCAGAGAAAGAACTACAGTCTGAATGCAGATTGAAGCGAACTACTTGCTCTCTCTTGTTTGTGTTTTGTTTTGTCGCTTCTTTCTTGTTGTTCACTCCACTGGTTATAATCCTTTTTTACAACTTGACTAATGTTTAATATGAAAGTATTTGTAGAACTTATATTTGATTGCATGCTGCCATGGGGGGTAGGGGGAAGGAGAGGGAGAAAATTTGAAACTCTAGGGATTGTAGAACTGAATGTTGTAAATATAAGTAAATAAATAAAATTTTAAAAAGATCTCAGGAGTACTTGAACTTAGAATAAATTGAAGCTGGTTGGGAAGCAAAGGACAACAAAAAGATTTTTTAAGCTAAGAGAGGACCAGTAGAAAGTACTGCTGGGGTGGATGGGGTGATGGTAATTAACAACAGAGAGAAGGAGGAACTATCCACATTTTTATTTTGTTTCTCTGACAACCAGAATGATCTTTGCTCTGGAAATGACAGAGCAAAAATGACTAATGGGGATTTGATAACCAAGATAAGGAAGTAGATTGTAAGAACATTGTGTGTGTGTGTGTGTGTGTGTGTGTGTGTGTGTGTGTGTGTGTGTGTGTGTGTGTGTACAGTGTGTGTGTTTTAAGGCACAAAGGCCAGAAATGTATGACAAGCTAAATTTAAAAAAAATAACCAACCAAACAAAACAGCCAGTTGTCATTTGGATAAAACATAGACTGTACAATGATGTACAGCATGAATAATCTGAAAATGCTGGTCAAAGTCAGATTATGAAGTTCCCTAAATTCCAGGCAGCAGAGTTCATATCTAGTCCTGCAGTGGAGACCACAATGATGCTTTGAATTTTTTTGGAGTCCATTTGATTTTAAGAACACCTTATATCCTTGACAAACTCAAGTCACCTGGTTCAGATGACTTACATTCCTAGGTACTAAAAGAACTGGTGGATATGACTATTAAACAATAGTGATATTTGAAAGATCATGGAGAACAGGAGAAATATCATAAAACTGAAGCAAAGCAAATGTTTCAATTTTCAAAAAAGGGAAGTTAATAGATCATGTAAACAATAGGGCAGTGAACTTGACTTCAACTCCTGGGAAAATTCTTGAAAAAAGAGAGTAATTATAAAGAATCAATAAGGCTTCAGTAAGACCAGGCCACACCAACCTAATCCCATTTCCTTTTTTGACATTATCATAAAAGAAAGGAAATTTGTATGACATTTTATAGGAAAGACGGGGTGAACAAAAAGTCTCTCCTGGTTCCAACTAAACTAATGACTGCTATTTGAACCTGGCCAACAGAACCCCCTATAGGCAACACCTGCTCAGCTTCGAAGTGACCAGCAGAACTTATTTATCTATAACAAATGATTAGAGAGCTAGCCGCTCTCTAGGTAACATAACTAGAGGCAGTCTGAACAAAGAGACTTCCCTAATTGACTCTCTGAAGCTTCCACATGAATTAAGTCAGTGATATAGAAAGTCATTCTGCAGTGCCTTCACCAGAAATTCCCCCTGCTGCTGGAAATGTGCGCTTATCCCCGAAAGGTTCTTTTTGCCACTACATTATGTTTCTTGCTATCCTGGTAATTCTGTAATTTGAACCCTGGTCCTCTGGGGGCTACAGTAACTAAACAATTAAGTAGGTAAGGGTACTACTCTTGTAGAAAAGATGGAGAGGTGTGGAACAATACTAGATGGATTTAGAACTGACCAAACAGTAGTGACTAATGGTGTACTGTCAATTGGCAGGAGGTCTCCAATGGCGCCTAGGCATCTTGGCTTATCCCTATCTTAGATAAAAGCACAGATGACATGCTTATCAAAACTGCAGATGACACAAGGTAGAAATGACAGCCTACACAATGGATGACAGGGATCAGAGCCAACAATATTTTGACAGGCTAGATCACTAGGCTAAATCCACTGAGGTGAAATTCAATAGGTAAAATTCTACATCTGAGTTTTTAAAAAAATCAACTGTGCAAATAAAGTTTGGGGGGGAAGCAAATTAGTTGGCGATCTGAAAAAGATCAGAGTTTTAGTGGACTATAAACTCAATGTAAATGAGCAAAGTGATGTGGCAGCCAAAATAAAAAGTAAATTCATTCTTTGGCTTCACTAAAGAGAGCATAGCTTCTGGGAATGAAGGAGGTGATCATCCTTCCATGCTGTACCCTGGTCAGACCTCATCTGGAGTAGTGTATTCAGTTCTAGGCACCACAGTTTAAGAGGTTAGTGATAACCGTGTATGGTACTATACCCTTGTAATCCCAATCCCTGCTACTGGGGAGGCTGAGGCTGGTAGTTTGATTGAGATCAGAAGTTCTGAGCCGCAGGCCACTATGTCAATCTGGTATCTACACTTGGCACCAATATGGTGAACCCCCCGAGAGTGGATCCTAAACAAGACATAACCAACTCCTCACACTGCTGGCCACTAGGTATAAGCCCCCACGGTTACAGGAGTAGAAAAGCTATTACTACCTACCACCTCTAAAGATGCACCATAGTCAGAGCTAGGAAGAGGTGTCGGAGTATTCTGACTGCAACTCCAGTGCTCCTGTCACTACATCATCCTACACAGGTTACTTCAGGGGAACCCTGGCACTAATGAACTCTCTTAAAGTACTCCATACCACAGGGAAAGTGGTTGCTCTTCTAATGGATTTCAACCTTAAGCTGGACATTTCCTGCAACTAAAGGGCAAGGCATGCCACTCCTCCACAGACTATTTAAAATGCTGCTACAATCCTTGCTTGTGGCACCTGGTCAGAGGCACTACAATGGAGATCACAGAGCTAACTGTCCAGGCAATACCACCTGATGTGAATGGATCATCTAAATTTGGAGATACTACCCACACACCTGCATTAAGCAAGCCCCTTTTACTGCAAAGCTGTAGGTGCTATAGGATTCATCTGCAACAAAAACAGCAGTTTACATTTATATAATATTTTCAAATACAAAGTACTTTATATTCTTTATCACAATTGATCTATACAACAAAAGGTAGTATAATTATTTAAATCTTACAGCTGAGGAAATAGAAGAGGATTTAACTTATCCAAGATCACAGGGCTAGTATATGGTAGAGATGGGGCTTGAACCAAGTTATCTTATACAAGGTGTGAAGTAATGATCCTCCCTGGTTCACTTCAGTCCAGAGTCCATCAATAACTCTAGCTATATTTGTAAGACACTTATAATGCCAGAAAAACTTTAGGTTTCTTCAACTGACAAAGTTCCTTGCTCTTTCATCTTTGAAATCACCCTATAGCCATGGAGAGACTTACATTAATTGATGGAAAGTGAAGTGAGGAAAGTAAGAAAAACAATATACAAAATGACTAAAACAAAAATGAAAATCAGTGTTGCAAAATGACAAAGAATAAGTGTGACCCCAAAGAAGAGATATGAAGAGACACCTCCCCTGACTCCTTTGAAGAGCTGAGGGACAGGGAGGGCAGGGCATCCACAGGTGAATGTCAAATGTTTTTTCTATCAGCTTTGCTCAACTTTTTTTTCTCTTTTTCTTCTTTAAAATAAAAATTCTTTGTAATAAGGGGTGACTCTTTGGGGAGGGGAAGGATACGGGGAAATCTAGGCAATGTGAAAATAAAAGATATCAATAAAAACCTATTTACAAAAAGAAATCTCCCTAAAGAGTCCAAGTCATCTCTTTCTTATATTAAGGCCTATGGCAATTCAGTTCAATATGCTCTTATTATTCACCTGTGTCAAAGGTAATATTCAAGGTACCAAGGATACAAAGACCAAGTGACCAGACCTGGTCCTCAAGGACTACTAAGAAGCAGGGATGTCAAGGAGAGGTGGGCAGTTACTTCAGTTGTCCTCTGTGTCAGGTCATCTCTGCTCTATGGCCACAGATCCAAAGGAACAGGGTGACAGTTGTATCAGAACAAATCTACAACTCAGTTTTCCTAAGGGAAAACTGAATTGTCAAGGGAACTAGAGACTGCTTGCTACTAAGGACACTTCTACCTTTTGTGCTGTGAAAAAACAGAGGGCTCAGAGCCTCAGAACTGTCAATTTGGCACTTAACCAAATTCACTTGGAAAAACCACTATCACAACCCCCTCCCCTCAACCTGTTTCTCTGTTTAGAATGAAATAAACCAGATGCCTCCAAGAATGTGAACAAAAGTCACTGTAAGCCGGCACTATGGGCCCTGGCACCTGGAGACTTGGTTCTATCGCCAAAAGCCAGCTCATGTTTTGACAACATAAATATACTTCTTGAATCATTCTTTCAGGAAGGGAAAATGAAAATTTCTCTACTAATTTTTTATAGGCACGATATTTGTGGCATGTGCATTTAATTAAGTAATCACTTCAGTGGCTCCTTGACCTCTCACCTTTCTTCACTCTAAATTTCCTAATTACATTTCCCCAGGGAGAACAGAAAGTGGTGGGAATGCTTGGATTTGGAGGGGAAGGAGAGAAGTCAGGTGCCCAAAACACAGAATCCCTGCAGAGAGAAACTGCAGAGCCAGAGCTAACTCCACCCCTTTCAGGGTGACGTCTGACCTCGAAATAGATACGGAAGAACAGAACGGGATTCTTTCCCAGCACCAAATAACCTTGGAGGTAGGGAAGGAGGGGAAACATATTAGTCTACACTGGCTTATTAACAATCCCTATCAGATTACATCTTAAGAAAGTACACTATCCAATCTAACAGTTCCCTATTAGAGGGACACAGAATTGGCTCAGGCTATAGTCCTGCCTGAGTTGATGTTCTGAAATGTCTCCATCCCCTGCCCCCAATCCATTTGGTCTGACTATAAAGCACACAGAAAGGGCAGCCAGCAACACGGGACAAAGGATAATGAGGGTACCTATTAGCCCAAAGTCAACCACTGTCAAATGTTTATTGCTGGGATAATCCCTGCATCAGAGCTGTCTGCCACATGTCAGAGAAGACTTAAGATGACTTGTGAATCTTGGGCTACTTTCTTCTCCCTTGGGATGGGTTTATCGCACATGGCACAGCAAGCTCCTGACCACTGCTTTGTTCCTGGATATAATTCAGTGTGGGTGATGCCTACTCATACTAGAGGAGCCTCTCTGTGGGGGGAAGGCACACTTTGACAGGTGGCTAAGAGTCCAGGGTTTAACTCTAACAAAGTGGGTGGGGAAGCATACAAGTTCCTTTCATCTCAGCTTACTTATTTCCAATTACAAATAGAAAACCCCATCAATCTCCTGCTTTCACGTAGTTTTGTGCTTAACCACTTCCAGAAATGCCTCTCATTTGTAAAAGTTTTCATAGAGAATTCTGTTATCAACAAGCATTCAATCAATAAGCATTTATTAAGCACTAGCTAGCTGTATATTATAATGTCTTCTCATCCTTGAAGACAGGAAGTTCTTCCTCATCTATTAGTTAAATCTACCTATTTGTAGTTTATGCTCGTTCTATTCTATTGAACGTTTAACAGAAACACAACAGCTATTCAGCATCACCCTCTGTAATATCCCTTCATATACTTGAAGGGTTATCGAAATGTGTCTGGGATTTCACAAGCCAAACTTCTGAATCCCATGCCTATACTAATTAATGAATTATTATGAACATGTATTCCAAAGTTCAGATGGGCTCAATGCTCACAACTTTATCCAGTGTATTTTCCTGTCATTTTCAAATCCTTTCTTTGACACTTCCTCAACTGGCTAAATTCGACAAACATTTATTATATAACTACCACGTGCAAAGCACTAAACAAACATCGTTCCTGGCCAAATAATGCTGGCATATATTTAACCTCAGTATATGATGTTTCCAGTGCTCAACACAGCACTTGGCACCTACATAGTACTTACTAACTGATTCAGTGCTTCATGACTTCAAAGTGTTTTCCCACAGGTTATTCTCATTTGCTAACTTCTATTTATGTACCACAACCTAATGAGATAGCCCTTCTGGTTGGAAAGGTTATAAACACCGGAGGAATATAAGCATTCAAGTCTCATTTGAAAGTGAACTTTGGCTTTAACTTAATACTACCAGGGCCCTGGGAAGTTCTTCAATCATCATGTCCCTCTATATCATACATCCCTCTGGATACAGTTCAATGAAGAGGAGAGCCAAACTCAATAATTTTAAGCCCTGTGGATCAAGAATAAATGTTAATACTTACTCAGAACAAGAACTATGAAGTTCAAGTGGGCTTTAGGTATGAGAAGTCAAGTTTAGCCCTGTGCCAAGAAATGAGATTTTCCAGGAACAAAGGGAAATTTTGAACATAAGGTTGGTTCAGGTTTCAGTGTTTAGGGGTGGGGTAGGGAGAGGGGGTTGCTAAGAACAAAGCTGGGAAAAGAGGAAAATGATTTATATATCTGAAGAAAATAGGTATAGGTCAGAGATCAGTAATAGCCTAGGAAAGAGAAATCCTAGGTTTTATTCCTGATCGCCTGGCTTGTACAATGGGAGAAGCTCAGGGTAAGACTGAAAAGTAAAAAGGGTCCTGGAAAAATATGATACAGAAGGTTCCCAGCAGGGATGAACATTCCCCATAGAGAGAAATTTGGAGGCAGATCAACTAAATTGGTTTTGTCCATGTGTGGTGGGTATATATAACAAACTTCATATTGCTTTCCTGGCTCTGCTATGCCTACACTAGTATTTCTTAGTTAGACTATATAAGGGGTCATAATCCCAATCCTGTTTTGGCTTTTTCAACTATGAGAGTTACAACTTTGCTTATTTTTATACCTTTGTCAGAAACATCTACCCCAAAACAAAAACCACAGGTTTACCTCCCTTTTTATACAAGAGATTTATTCTGAAAAAAATTTATGAAAATCAAGTATTTAAAAAAATTATTTTAGATGCACAAGGAAACCTCAAATCCTTTTATAAAGCAAAGAATTGTTTTCTAACAACAAACAACCACATAATTTTTGTTTCTTAAATTTGTAATTCACCTGCTTTGCTAGTGGAATGTCATTAAGCACAGAAGGATGCAAGTGGCCCCACCAGACTGAGGCAAAGGTGAGTTACTGTGGTTATGCAAAGAGAAAATTATACTGGAGTGGAGGCCAGGGGTGGGAAAGAGGATTTTAGGTGAGTAAAGAGATATCTTATAATTCACATTGCTCTATGAGATAAAGGGAATGGAGGCTGAAGAAACAATTATTTTTAAAGAAAGTAGAGAAAAGAGTTATCTTTTCAGAAAGTAGAGTAATAACAGAATGGAGAAACATATGCCTTTCTATGGACTGACACACCAGGTAGCAATCATTTTAGAGGCAGGACAAGTTTAATGCCAGTAAGCAGAACCCATGTTCCTGAAAGCTGTATTAAAAAATAAAAACAGGGTAAGCTTGAAAAAATATCCCAAACAGGGAGAAAGGGGAACACTGTTAACTCAGGATGGAGAATCAGTGGTGGCCTACACCAGCAGGCAGATGCACACTCCTTAGAATGATGGTGGTCTTGAGCCAGTATCTACTAGGCAGAGCTAAAAAGATATCAGAGGAATGGTACAATAGTTAGTGCACAATCACCTGGGGTCAGGCCTCTCACCTAGTTCAGTTGACTAGACAAAGAGGCAAGTTCACAATCCCCTGGTAGAAGTCTATAGAAAAATTCCAGTGCTGAGAATAAGTGACAAGATAATATGAACTTTATTTAGAAATGGGCAAGGGGCAGCTAGGTGGCGCAGCGAGTAAGAGCGCTGGCCACAGAGTCGGGAGGACCCGGAATTGAATCTGGCCTCAGAAAATGAGCACCCACACATATAAATAATGACTGGCCGTGTAACCTTGAGCAAGTTACTTAACCCCAAATGCTTTAAACCCCCCCCCCAAAAAAAGAAAGAAATGGGCAGGAAAAGGGAGGGGGAAGAAAGGGAAAGGTAAAAGATAACAGGAAACCACTCTTCTTATTAGGAAACAAACAGAAAGTTTCTAACAACAACAACAAAATCCAAACATAGCCCTGTCCCTGCTACTGATATACTTTCTCCCCAAAAGGAAACACCAGCTAAATGCCTCAAAGCCAGTCACTTCAATCCAAGCTCATGTAGGTGCTTGGCAATATGGCTCCCCGTCTTCGGTTAACAGCAGAGTAGGCTGGTAGACTACAGGAAAACTTCTCCCTGAGATCCAGTCTCGTGTAAAGAAAGGTGTTAAGGGTTCAGCAAATCTGAAGTCAAGCTGCATCTTGGATGAGTATACCAGTCCAGATGCTCATAATGATATGCTTGAACCTTGTGGTTGGCAGGAAACAGAAAATAACCAGAGACTAAAGAGCTACCAAAAATAAAAATTCTCAGAGACTCCCAGTCACAGCACACAAAGTTTGACCAGTTACATCTTCCATTTTCACTCGCCTTTTTCTTCTACTAGGAAGAACATTTCTGAGCTAGCTGATAAACAGAAAATTTGATGGTACATGCATGGTCGAGGGGCAATGCAAGACACATTAACTTCTCTACTTCTGACTCTGTTAGCAATGCCTTCCAGTTCAACCTCAAGTCTCCTCCCACCACAAATTTTCTGTTTAAGAAAATATACTCTAGGGGAGGCTAGGTGGCGCAGTGAGTAAGAGCGCCGGCCTCGGAGTTGGGATGACCCGAGATTGAATCTGGCCTCAGAAAATGAGCACCCACACACAAATAATGACTAGCCGTGTAACCTTGAGCGAGTTCCTTAACCCCAATTGCTTAAAAAATATATATATACTCTAGCTTAGTTTCAGACTACACATTGTCATTTGAATTGAGTAAGGGTCAGGAACTTGAAGAAATTTTCTAACTGATGATAATCCTACAACTCTGGAGTGAATGACTAAAGTCCTGATCAAGCCTAAAGAATTTTAAGCATAAGAGTTGCTAGATCAAAGAGGAACCAATCAATACAAAATATAATTCCTACTTAATGGACTGGGATCCACAGAATGGTGAGTAAAGAGTCCTGGTTTCAAAATAAAGAGCTAGTCTCTCCTTTCTAAAGGAATAAACCCTTTAGTACCATAGTGATATATAAGAAATTTCCTGCCTAGCTCTATGTGTGGGTCTTTCAAGTTTCTTTGTCCAACTTGGCCTCATTTGATTGACTTCCCATCTCCAGTGAAATCACCAGTGTACCTCGCAGGCACACTGAAAAACCTGTTGCTTATCTCATTCCTCTTGACTACTCCTAAAGGTCTATAGGACCACTTCTGCTCCAAAATTAGTAAGAATATTTGATTGAAGGCAGCTGTGACCCACTTATTAGCAGATGCCATAGCCCCAGGGCACAGTGGCTGAGACAGAGAACACAGGGAGAAGCGTCCTCCCTAGCAGTGCCAGTGGAAGACAAATGTCCTTGGAAGACATGTACTAACCCAAGTAGGATTGCATTAAGTCCAAAAAGTCCATTTTGCTATTCAAGAGGCATGGGTCAGGCAAGGAAGGGATGTGGATGAGCAGGCTATACAAACAGATTACTGTTCTGACACCATCATCATGGCCTGTCCTTACTGACCAAATCCGACATCCTGGAAGTCAGAAGCTAGTTATATTCCACCTCATTTAAAGAAACTTGGATCATAAAAATAGGATCATAAGGCCTGAGATTCTTAGCTGGGAAAAGCAAGTCCTTAAGGGAAGGAAAAAAATCTAAGCTCAGAGAGCAGCACTATCCTGAGGTCACAAGCCTCTTCCCCTCAAAAAGGTCATTTTCTTTCAAGTGCCACCATCTCTATAAAATGTTTTCTAAAAAATCATTCAGATATTCTCTCTATTATGAACATCCTGTATTTTTATGCATGGAAGAGAGGACCAGGCTGGCAAAAAGAAATGGCTCATGGTACAAAGAGACGGTTATGGGGCTTTTCATGGAGAAAAATCAGTGAAGACACAAAAGGACCCCAGGCTTAACATTCTACCATACCCATGAATTCTGCAGCTAAAGACAAACTTCCATACCTCTTTTGCATTCCTACCCCTAAAGTCAGACACCCCATTCCTTACTATTTAAGGAATGGCCATCCAGAAGAGAACCCCAGAGAAAGTACACAGGTGCTGGCTTTGGGCAACATCTGGGCAAAGGCTGTCACTCAGTACTGGAAGGCTGAACTCTATAAGCTGAGTGCTGTGTTTCCCAAGACCTCAGGACTGCCCTGCCTTGTTCCAGAGCTCAAAAGAGCATGGCAAGCTGGGGGTGACCTTGGCTCTCCTCAAAGAGAGCCAATAAATGCGCCCTTTTCGTTGCCTCCACTTTCCAATCAGGTTTCCAACCAAGCTAAGCTCCGCTCTGCCATCTGCACTCCCAGCTCTTCTTGGCTAGAACCCGCTGGGCTGCCTGTGATCTAGCTGCATCTGTTCACCTGTAAGTGTTGGATATCACATCTCTTTCCAATAGTGATGAGCCTGAAGTACCTAGGGAGTTCCCACTTACCCCCATAGGTTCTTATAGGAGTTCTCTTTGATACTCCCAGTGAGGAGGGGGTGATCCAGGGCAGGGGATGGTACTGATGGAAAGGGAAACAATAGAGATATGAGACAAGAGAATGAAACCACCCAGCACTGTCCCTGACCAGAGCACAATAACATCTTTCTTACTATGGAGGTACTTAAGACAATCTGACAACTGGCAGGAGCTTTTATGATTCTACAGTAGCAGTAACATACACAAGCTTCTTGCTGCACATAAAAGGAGGAAATGCTAAAATCTAATTTATTTTTGTTCAATGAAGTCAAGGGCGGCATAATAGGAAACTCCTCAAATTCTTTCCCATGTTTAGAGACAAGTCTATCCATTTGGAAAGGATGTACCATTCAATACTTACCCATTTAAACCACAAGGAAGAGAGTAAGATAGGGGAAGGGACACAAGAAGGAAAGATTTCAAATCTTGATCTTACTGATAAGTCACATGGGCAGTAATTATGGAGCCTGTACTACTGTTGATTCCAGCTGTGGCTGGCATTCTCTGATGCCCTTTAAAGTGGAAGCATTCAAATGACTCATGAAGCCCTTTGGCATCATAGCATCGTTGCCTTGTGGCTACTCTAAGGAAGGATAATAGGGAGAAACTGACTCATAACAGATCCATTAGAAAGCACAGATGTAAAAGACCAGTATATCACATAGCAGCTCAAGAATCCCACAGCATTAATAGTACTCTGGAAGCCTCTATTTTTAAAGTCCAAAGGTCAAATGATTAGCAGGTCTAAGAGCAAAGAATGAAGTTCTAGTCTACAGAGATCAATGGCTTGTGTAGGACTGGAAAAATATTGACAAAACCCCTAGAAGCTGTAGCCTTTCAGATGAGCTACTTTTAGTTAACAGCAATCAAGAAGCTACATAATCAAGTATCTGTCTAGATAGGACCTTAATATTCCTAAATATGCTCACTCTTGGTGTGTCTTTAAGACAGCTCCAAAAAATAGTAGATACCATTTTTAGAGGACCTTTTGGACATTACATAACAAAATGTGATTTTTGAGTCTTCATCCCCTACAGAACATTTGTCCTAGAATTGCAATACTAGACCTTGAAAAGCTTTTTTTTTAAAGGAAGGACTCATCCAGAAGACACAGGAAGAATAAGTCTGTGGTTAACCTGAGAGCAAGTGTTTACAAAGAATATATAATTCGGAGGAGTAGTTAAAATGAATCTTACCCATTCATACTGCTTTTCTGAAAATTAAAATATCCAAAAATCTAAGATCAGCAGGAGTCTCCAAAGGAAATGGATATTTCTTTGTCCTTGAAAGCCTGGAGATATATAGGCCATACCACCCTTGTCCCATAATCAGGAGAAGCTATTTGATTTTACTTAACCTTCTAACCACAGAGCTCCATGTACTTTATAAGCCCTGTTGGACATACTTGGTAGGGAAGGAAGCTAGAGTACAGACTGATGTCACAGATGCGACGCAAAAAGCGAGTGCCCAAGAAGGCAACTAAAACCTCTGCTAACAAAAGATAGCAGAGATTGTTTGGGGTTAGGCTTTATACTTTCAACATCTTTGGAAATTTCTTCCAAAGTTATAAAGCAACTTCTGAAAATGAACAAAAATTTAGCACCTTTGTTCATTCATATTAGCTTTTCTAACATCGGCCAGAAGAGAAAGGGGGGAGGGGGGGCAAAAATCACACCAAAATGCTTAAAAGAAAATTTAAAGTCTCTAAGAGAACCTAGGCAGTAGGGGAAAGAAGCAGCCAATATCTTTTGCTTCCTCCCACCACAAAACCTCATTAAAAAAAGTTTTTTTTGCAGGCACTAATATCAATTATCCTCATGAGTTATAGGTGCAATACCTAGGAGATGAAGGCAATAATTAATGAGTGTCTGCTTTCCTGAAGAGTTTCTTCTGTCTCAGTCAAAGAGTTATTGAGATTTAGGGAAGGAGGCGTCCATCATGTGGAAGGTTAATAAGAATAAGTGAAGGAACAATTTAATAAGGCAACAAAATCACTTCTAAATAATTGGCTGGGCAAGTGACATTAGTCAATATTCCTGGGGTTCAGAATCCTTCTTACAAATGGGTGGGTACAAAAAGGGGTGATATGGAGAGAAGGGGACCCAAGTTGTTTCCCTCCATACAGTGAAGCAATTATGAAAAAAAAAAAAACAAACTCATCTAAGGTGCTCTTGTTTCTTTGTCCTCGATATATTCTAATATCAGTGATGTGCTCCTAGATCCCTTTCTTACCACTCTTCCAATGTCTACACCAGTTAAGAGCTCCAGATGGCTTTGCAATAGGCCCTTACGGTTACTAATGCCTTTGCTAATTTTATCAATCAAGACGGCGTTTTGTGAAATGCACTGCAGGATGTGTTTGGGATAATAGCATAACAGGGCCTCAGCTGTGCTGCTAACGTGGTAACTCTCCCTGCTGCTCTGTTGGGGTTATTCTGCCCACTCCTAATATCAGGAAGCAGGGGGAAAAACATAAAAGGGAATATCAATTATTATCTTGGTATCAAATTCTCACCAGACCCAAAATGAATAGGTCAGAGCTACAATTCAACTGAAAAACAACATCCTAGCCCCAATGTGATGATGGAAGGGAGGAAAACCAGGTCATGTTACTGCTCCAGAAATGCAGATAGCAAAAAACAAGGTCCACCAAGACTTATCAATATAATTACGACTTCAATTATGGAATGGAGAACTGGAAAAGTAAAAGCAGCTCAGTTACACTTTGGGCTTTCATATCTAGATTTAAATAGAATTTGCTTGATCCAGTGACACCTCTTTTAGTTCAGTGGTTTTTGAGTCAAGTTGCCAATTCCTCTGAAGTCTCAGTTCTCTTTCCCTACCTTCTAGACCAAATAAGTAGCTATATATCAAGTCAGCATGGCACCTAGCGTATCTAAATCTGTGTCACAGGCAAAGAGTACCAAGAAACAGCAAAGAATATTAATAGGTAAGATGCTGCAAAAATTAAAGAGAAATATTTCTTAGTGTCATTCACAAAGGAAGCAGTGATAAATAACTGCCTCTGGTTTTGAATTTTATTAACAAAGTCCAGCTCATATATGGTTCAATCTTTTCCTCCCCACATCTTATGATACAAAGCAATCATGAGAGTCTAAAGATTAACTGTATTAGTCAAAAAGGAAAAGGGAAGGATTGGGAGATAGGCAATCTGTCTAGAGACCCTGTCTGATGATGGCCAGGAAACAGGGTCAAGGATAAGACAGTTCACTCCAATCTTAAAACCCCAATATATACCTGTAACCCCTTGGATATCCACTACAGTTAGGTATGATGGAATTAAGACAAAAATTCCTAGAAAATGAAATCCTCCACCCTAAAGGCACTTTGCTAAATAAATAATTTTCCAAACATTATGAACCAAGTACATAGGCCCTGGAGTTAGCTAAGAGTCTGTGTGCAGATGTACCAATAAGCCTTTGTCACCAAGATGAGGCAATCATTTGTTCAACAGAACCATCCATATCATCAAGTGACAATGAATGGTATAAAGCCTGTTACATGGGGAATTTCGCCAGAAATTTAAGGCATTTCGAACACCCCAGGTAATCCCAAGGTACTCCCTCTGCCATAAAAGCCAGTTGCCTGATGAAGCAGCATCAGCCAGGGCACTTACCAGGTAGATACGGTAGGCGTCAATTCGTCTGATGGGACCCCAACACACGTCTGTGTCGTTGTACTTGGTGCTGGCTTCCACATCACAGGAGTGATTGCCAGTGGCACTGCTGGTAAAAAGAACACAATGGCAGTTTTCTCACTTCTCTGTGGATTTCACCACATGGTTGGGAGAGAATGGATCATGAGTCCACCAGTTAGTTTCTTTACCTCATTAGCTGGTGGTGCTATCCTTCAGGAGACAAGCTTCTTAATGCATGGCATATTCCTACAGTACCTTTCCCCAAGGACCTAGAAATCTGTTATCAGCTCAGTCATTTTTACAATCAGGAAGAGGACAGAGACTACGTCCCCTTGAGACTGAGGGGGAAAGGCCTGAACAAAGAAAAACTGCAAAGGAGTTGTGATATAGCCAGTAATGGAATCGCTTAGAATGAACTGCTTGGCATTGTGCTTCTATCCTGTTGATCCTGAGCTAGTCCTGGGTTTACTGGCTAGTAGAGGGTACCATGTGACTAAAAGAGGAATGGGCAGGGGCGGCTAGGTAGCACAGTGAGTAGAGCATCAGCCCTGGAGTCAGGAGGACCTGAGTTCAAATCCGGCCTCACAAACTTAATACGAAAATTAGCCATGTGACCTTGGTCAAGTCACTTAACCCCAGTTGCCCTCCAAGAGAAAAAAAAAGAAAAAAAGAGAGAAATGGGCAGAAAGGGAGGCACTCACCAGGTCACCTGCATAAGTGATAAGGGCACAGCTGCGGCATAGATAGCTAGGTCTCCATAAAGGTAGATAATAATACAAAAATAGAACAAGTTGACTCCCACTGAAAGTGACAAAAAAAGAGTTAATCAGTTAATAAGCTTAAGAGAGAAAACTTTATATATAAAATTTTAAAACAACTCAATTTTTAGTCTTCAAGTCAGAGAATGTCAGGGTCAGAAAGGACCTCAAAAGTCACCTAGCTCAAGCCTATATCTGAACAGGAATACCCTCTACAACATCTCATTTCTTTTTTGTTTTTCTCCTCAAAATTTTATTTAACATGAAACATATCTCCACAGTTTTCTCATTTACTGCTAAAGGAAATTCTTTTCATGTTTCAAATGTAGTACCAGAAAGGAAAAGCCCAAAGATGAGAGCTAGCCTAAGTTAAACCAAACACCTAGATCTTCTTTGTTTCATCTACTAATTTCTCAAAGTGAGAGAAGATGCTGGCAATAATCATCTGGCCCAGATCCAATCATCTCACTAGAGAGATGAGAGCTGTGTAACTGGGGACAGCTCTGAAATCAGGAAAAGTCGAATATCAGGGAGGGGTAGGAGGAGCTTGCTTAGGTAAGTAGCCTAGAAATGGTGAGATCTTCAAGAATAGGATGGGACTCTTTGGGAAGAAAAGAGAGAAGGTGAGAAATCAATGCCAACTACCAAAGTTAGAGTTGCACCTTCAGAAAACTATGTTGTAGTCACAAAGCTGGGGGGGGGGGGATATCTTGATTGGGGGATTCTGGTTTATTTTGGGGGGAGGTAGGGTAATTGGGGTTAAGTGACTTGCCCAAGGTCACTCAGCTAGTTTTGTGTTAAGTGTCTGAGACTGGATTTGAATTCAGGTCCTCCTGACTCCAGGGCCGGTGCTCTATTCACTTCACCACCTAACCGCCCCAGATTGTGGGATTCTGAAGCCAAAGAAGAGCTAATGAGAAAACATTTATTCTTCCTCAGCCTAACTAGTAGTAAGAGAGAAGGAACTTGACTCTAATTATTTTTTAAAAAGAAGAAATGCCTCACTCTAAAACTAATCTAATCAAGTCAATTAATTAATCAATCAAGGGGAAGAGTGTGTGTGTGGGGGGGGGGTAGAAGTAGGGAGAGAGAAAAAATGCAAAGAAAAGAGAGAATAGGTAGTGTTGGAGAAAAAGGTTGAGAAGAAAGAAAGCCCCTATGATCAGATGGTTCAACCCGTGTCTTAAAAATGAAGAAAATTGAGGCCCAGAGAAAAACCACACAGTCAACTAGAGTTAAGAGCTGGGGTCTCCTAACTCTTAGGCTCTTTATATTGTACAGTGTGGTGGAAAGACCACTTAAGTGGGAGTTGAGAAACCTGGTTCTATTGAACAAGCCATTTGACTTGTAAAACAGGAATAACGATTGCCTATCCATCAATCAATAAATATTTATTAAGCACCTACAGTGCCAGGCACTGTGCTAAGCTACATTCTAGCATGATAGTTGTGAGAAGGAAAATGTTCTGGAAAATTAAAGACTAAGGGTTGCATAAATATAGAAGGTATGTACTTAAGGTATGTTGTCAAAGGATTACCTGCAAGTTATTCTATCCAGATTGATTTCTGAACATTTTCAGTACCATTCTTTTTACCCTGCAGGCTTCTCTAAAGAGAAAACAGAAATAAAGGTGTGGGCAGGGGGAAGGAAGGACAGTTCCTTTTGACCAGCATTTTTAGGATTCCCAAGGGAAAGTGTAGAGCACAGTAGCTGTGGAGTGACTATCTGAAGTCAGCACCATACTCTGTGACTAGGAAGGTGAATAAATAATGGCTAGGAACACATGGCTCTTGAAAGATAAGAGAAGGGCAACTGTTCCTGCTTTCAGAATGTTGCCTCTCCCTGATATGACAGGGGCAGGCTAATTGAACAAATCCACAAAATTCCTATTATCTCCTGGTCACTCAGGCCTGAGGCAACAAGTACAACCTGTGCTCTCTGCTTGATTTTCTACTCAGCTGCCAACACTCTCTGGGAAGAGAAATCTCTCCCTCCATTCCACCCACCAACACACTAGAACATCAATTCTGTTTATAAACTGCTACCAAACATCCCTGATCAATAATTTCATTTACATGACACAAAAGGATCAATAACTTCCTGTTAAAAAGCCAAATGATGGATAAGCCCAGAATTTCTGATTATAAGAAATGGATCTGGAACTTTTTAAAGCCTAATACTCTTTAACTGAAGGATCTGGAACTTTTTAAAGCCTAATGGTCTTTAATTGAAGGAGGCAGACCTTCTTAAGGGAAAACATAGGAGTGCCAACTAGAAATGAGGAAATATAGTTAAAAAGGGAGGAGGGTTCTTCCTAGTTATCAAAGACTATTCTTAGGAATACCTTTACACATATGTCATGGAAAATAGGCTAGTTCATAAAAACAAGCACTGGTATTTGGGCACTTGAGGTTCAAATAAGGCAAACCTAAAAAAAATAAAATTTATGAAATGCTTAAAATTCTCTCCCTGTTTTTCTTTAACTTAAAGAGAAAACTATATGGAAAGGTATTCAGGTGCATCTTCTAGGGGGAGAGCTATAGGGTTAAGGAAGTAAAAGTACACTGAAGTGTAGACTGGGAAGAACTATTTAGTGTTGAATGATACTGGGGAAAAAAACCATTATTTGTGAACCTTCAATAAAGTACTAATTTAACATTTCATTGGGATATTGATGTTTTCCTGGGTTTTCCAAGGCTATATCAGTAGAACACAAGCTCTAGTAGGTCCTACTAAGTTGGAAAAGCTTTGAGTATAGCTCTTGTAACAACCTGCCTAGTGAAGTCGGAGAAAGACTTATCATAAGGTTGATTATAGGGTGATGAATTTTCAGCAAAAGCAATTCTCTATAACAATCTACTAGGTTATAGAGCAGTTATGATCTGCAATAGTGGAGGAAGTAGCCACACAGATGAAATCAGAGATCCCAGAAGAATCATTTGTGAGGCTTGTTTGGTCCTTCACATGTTCCTACTATAGTCAGCCAGACCACATTCCCAATGAAGAACACCATCTTTAGAAAAGAAATATATCAACAGCAGCGCAGAAGCTTCTAGTTCCATATGCCTTACCTAACTCCAACTGGGCAAAGAGATTTCCAAGTAAAGGAAAATGACCTATGAGCAACCAGCTTCTGGAAAGTAGTAGAAAATTTTTTAGGTAAAACGTAGAGAGAGGGATGGATTGAGAATGTCATATAATACTTTAAGGAAGAGGAAGAAGCAGAGAAATTTAGATCAAAATGATATTTTGGTTTTCCCCTTGCAGGCACACAATACTGTTTCTGGGTTGCCCTGGGCCTGAGTCAATGGACACACTCAAACTTAAGCCAGGTCACTCTTAGAGCAGAGGGAGGGAAATTAATGATAAACACAAGACCCCGGTCTCTGATTGCATACCCTATGGCAACCCTAGTGGCAATGATCAAAAGGTATATGGGTTCCTAGCGCCCTCTGCTGGGCAAAATGTGTTTCTACTGCAATAGAATGAATTGCATTTCAAATCATCAAGCCAGTGGCAACAAGCTTCCTAGGCAGAGCTGAGGGGTAAAAAGAACAGTGACAAAAGTGAGCTTTCATGAAGAAGTGTCCTCAATACTACAGTGCTCCCAGCGCGATGCAGTGAACAGGACGCTGAGCCAACTCTGCCACTTGCTATGTGGGTGACCTCGGGAATGTCTATTCACCCCTCTGGTCTTGGTTCTCACATTCATAAAGGACTGTGATGGATTAGATGATGTCTAAGACCCCTTCCTGACCTAACTCTACAGTCCTATGGGTTATGAATCAAGGATCGGAACATAGTTTCGAGCGAGCTGGCATTTCTTCTTCCCAAGCCCCATTTAGCACCCATGGAGAAGAAATCAGGTATCTCAGTCCGTGGCAGCACGGTTCTTTTGGAAGCACTTCAGCTTACCAGTGGAGTGAGGATGGGTTAAAACTGTTGCCCTAACAAAATTCCAAGGACTCAAAGACGGTCAGATAATTTCATGATTACTGAGATGAGTACCTGAAAAATTCAGATTAACTACAGATCCCCCAATTATTGAGAAGAGACAGAAACCTTAGCCTGATACCTTTATTGAAGAACATAGAGGCCATTTGTCCCATCTCCACACGATCAGCGATTTCAAAGATGTTAGAAGATCCATGTCTCTCTGCAGGTTTGGGGAAAAAAGGGTAGAGGTTTGGCTCTTGTGTTTTGCTTTGTTTTTTCCTCCCCAAAGTCATACAGGGAATAAGTAAAAAAAAAAAAAGTGGGATCTGAATTTGTGTCCTTTGGCTCCAAACCCACTTTTCTGTCTGCTCTTTCCTTTTTCTCCATTTCTTCACTTTACTTGCAGGGTCATTATCCTCCTTTAAGTAAGGTTGTCCTTTATGGTTCTTTTCCTGGCCCTTTCCCCCCTTTACACATCCATTCTTTTAGTGATTTCCTCTACCTGTTCCTGTCCCTGTGGCTTTATCTCTCCTATGAAACTAATTCTCAAATATCAACTTCTCAGAATTCTTGTCCTGTATCTCCAATTATCCCTTTGTTATATCCATCTGGATATGTCCCAAAATTAAAAAAAAAATCTGGGAGCCAAAACCCTCTACTGTCATTAATTTCTGAGTACTTCTCAATATCATCTCAAAGCAAAATATCTTACAGGGAATGTGGGGAAGTAAAAGAAGAAGAGGAAGGCTGACCCTTGTTTTAGATGACAGAGATAGGAGTGGCTTCTATTTTCTAGATGGATCATAAGCACTTCCCAGAGACCATACAAAAAGATGACAAATCAGCATCTCCTCAAAAGCAGAAGGAAACCTCACTCATATCACATGATGGGAGCTAGCATTCTAATTACACTAAAGAAGGAAATGAGGCATGCCCAAAACCCAGAGACTTACGCACAGACAAGATGGGCTGTTTCTCTGACCGATCATAGTTTTCCTGGATGAGAACATCGTTATCAGAAGCTGTAGAAGAGTCATCGTCATCATCATCATCATCCTCCTAGGGATAGGGGACAGGGAAGAAATGAGAGAAATACCCAAGGAAAAAGTCATTGCTAAGAGCTTACCTATCATCCTACTGAATGCTTATGGAAAGGGGAAGGAAGGAGAGAGGATCATTTGAACTACATGGAGTATCTTAATTCTTCTACGCTAAAGTAAAAGACAGGTAGACAGATTTCACAGAGCAATAGATAGTACAGCTCCTTGCCAAAGAAGCTCAAGAGCAACTAGAATTGACATATGTAAACCTCTTTATAGATGTTATCTCACTTAAGCCTTTTACTAACATTGTGAGATGACAGATATAACTCTTCACCTTAAGGAAACTTTGGCTCAAAGAGGTTAAGTGACTTGCCATAGTCATATAGCTAACCAGTATCAGAGGCAAGGTATGAACCCAGATATTCCTGACTCAAGTCCAGCACTATCCATTATGCCACACTGTCTCCAATAATTTTCAGCTCTAAATCTATGTTCCTACAAATTGATCACTAAGTCCACAAAGAGATGATAAAGTAAAGGCAGTATCCAATGGCTACTTTAGAAAAATTATTCTCTTTTTCAGGTCCACACATAGCTTAACTTTGGGACTTTGCTCTAGACTGAGAAAAGCAGTAACTGGCTCCCAGTGACAACAATGTCTGCCCAAAAGACAATATATACCTTATGGCTTTCCATCCTCTTCCAACGAAGCTGAGCATTGGCTGCTGCCATGGCTTCCATTACAAAGGTTGTAGTCATGTAACTAAAAGGAAAATCAAAGGTTTAAGTGCCAATGACCAACAGAAAGAATGGAAAGTGGGAGTAATGGTACAGAGGGTAAAATAATTTTAAGTGTTATCTAGATCATTCAGCTTAAAGTTCTGCCTTTTTAAGAGCCCCTCTCTTTTTCTTTCTGTAGAATAAAGCTTTCAGGACACAATCTTTCCTGAGAAAGAGACACATAATTATTTAAATGGCAATGTTTACATTTAATATATATATTCCCACTGGGCTGAAGAAGAGACAAAACAACACAGGATGATTGCTGAGGCAGCAGAACCCAAGTGTGGAAACAGCTGGGACTACTCGGTTATCCACGGGAGCCAAAGGTGCCTGGGAGGCAAACCTACAAGGTGGTTGAGCCATAAAAAGTCATTCAGCTTCTAGTAAGGGTAATCAACTCTTGGTTATCCACACTAAAGGAGGGAAAATGCATGAATATTTGAAAATATTTTGTTGTGTTCCTGAATTCACTATTTTAATTTTTTTGGCAGCAGAGTTACCTTCCTAGTGAATATCATTAATATTAAAATTAGCATATATTCCCATCACATACATTAACAGAAGGTGTTGCTAGACTCTGGAGTGTGCTAAGAAGTCAGACTGTGATGAAAAATTTGCCATGAGAGGAAGAAAAGATATTGTAGGAAGCTCTTCTTGGTGGGAATTATAGGGAGAAAGGGAAGAGGCACATTCTTTTTTTTTCCAAATGCTTTATTAACTTCTGGTTTACATCATTTATTTCTGACAGATTTTGAGTTACAAATTTTCTCCCCATTTTTCCCTTTCTCCCTTCCCCAAAATCAGTCCCACAGGATATCCCCTCCTCCAATCCGCTCTCTCCCATATCTTCCCCCATACTCCTTCAACTTTTCCAGTAGGGCATGGTGGATCTCTATGCCCCTGTGCTTGTATATCTTATTTCCCAATTACATGTTAAATAGTATTAATAATAGTGTGTGTATGTATATATATATTTTTAAACATTTGGTTTTAAACTTTGAATTCCAGATTCATTCCCTTCCTCCCTTGTTGCCCACCCTTACTGGGAAGATAGGCAATTCAATATAGGTTGTACATGTGTGGCTAATGTAAAACATTACCATAGTAGATATACTGTAAAAGAATGGTTATATTTCCCTCTCTCCTATCCCACCTCCTTCTTGTTCTATTCTCTACTTTGGTCCTGTCCCTTTCTGAAAGTGTGTGCTTCTAACTACCCTCCCCCACCCCCAATCTGCCCTCCCTTCCATCAGCTTCCTTCTCATTCCCTTCCCCCTTACTCTCCTATAGGTTGAGATACCCTATTTAGTGTGTATGTCATTCCCTCCCTGAGCCAAATTCAATGAGAATAAGGTTGACCCATTCCCTTTTGCCTTCCCGTTCTAACCATTTTCCCTTGCCTCTTCTATGAGATAGTTTACCCCATTCTGTCTCTCCCCATCTCCTCTCATATTCCTCTCTCACCTCTTAATTTCACCTTTTAAGTATCATTCCTTCCTATTAAATTGGTCCTGTGCCCTCTATGTATACCTATAAACATATACACACATTCACATATGTATTCATATGCCCATATACCCTTCTTCAACTATTTTCATACTGAGAAAAGTTTCATCAGTTACAGTTATTGTTTTTCCATGTAGGAATGTAAATAGTTCAACTTTGATAAGTTCCTAATGATTTCTCTTCCCTGTTTACCTTCTCAAGCTTTTCTTACTTCTTGTATCTGAAAGTCAAATTTTCTATTCAGCTCTGGTTTTTCATCAAGAATATTTGAAAGTCCTCTATTCCACCAAAGGACCATATTTTCCCCTGAAACATGATACTCAGTTTTGCTGGGTAGGTGATTCTTGGTTTTAATCCCAGCTCTTTTGACCTCTGGAATATCATATTCCATGCCCTTCAATCCCTCAGTGTAGAAGCTGCCAGGTCCTGCGCTATCCTGATTGTGTTTCCACGATATTCAAATTGTTTCTTTCTGGCTGCTTGTAATATTCTCTCCTTGATCTGGGAATTTCAGAAAAGTTTTCTTTTTGGGATCTTTTTCAGGAGGTGATCAGTGGATACTTTCAACCGAAGAGGCACATTCTTAAAGGGACTAGAAATCACGGACCATGAAAATAACTATAGAAATCACAGATCCAGATTTGGAAGGAACCTCAGAGATCATCTAATCCAACCTTTTGTTTTACAGAGGAGGAAGCTGAGGCCCAAGGAAGCTAAGTGACTTGCCCAAGGTCGCACAAGTACTAAGTATTACAGGTACGATTTCAACCCAGGTCTTTCTAACTTCATCATGATAATTATTTCCAGAATTCATTGATGCTGAGGACCTGGAAAAGTAGTAAAGAGGACTACTTCCTTTCCAGAAACATCTATGAACTTAGCTCCTTGCCAGGAAATAAGCCCCTGCCTTGAAACAATCTGAAATTGAACTCTTTTTACTCAGTAACCTTAAACCTTGCTGCGTAACATTAAACCTTGATGTCTATTTGGCTATTTCATTGACTCAGTAGCTTTCATTGGGTGCTGACATGAAAGTGAATAAACTGACTTCTGAGCTAAGGAGGTCTGAAGTCAGGCAGAAAAAGGGGAAAAGACATTCTCAATGGCCCAAGGGTTAAATGGACACTCCCACCATCTCCTTTGGGGCAATCAGCTCAGAAGCAACCAGAGACTAGAACTGCTTCACTCCCTGGAATGGTTTTTAAATAGGACAGAAGGAAAAATTATATCCTCATTGAAGGCAATTACCTACTTTAAAGTGATCCTTTTAAGGGATTAAATTTTTTCCCCTCCCTTTAAAATATTTTTTGAAAAATAAAATCAATCTCATTTAAAATAAAATTATTTTTCACTGCTCTGTAATCACAATTCATTGATTAGATTTAAACATGAGTTATGCAAGATGTATAAAACAGAAGTCCCTATTTGGAGGCCACTGTTTCCTCTTCTCCCACCCCCCTCCCCCAAGTTCAATAACCATTTTCCATTCAGATGGCAAGTTTCATTAAAAGCTTTATGAAGGGGGTGGCTAGGTGAATAAAGCACAGGCCCTGGAGTCAGGAGGACCTGAGTTCAAATCTGGCCTCAGACACTTAACACAAAAACTAGCCGTGTAACCTTGGGCAAGTCACTTAATCCCAACTGCACTACCTTCCCCCTTCCAAAAAAAAAAAAAGAGTTACAAGTATCATCTTCCTACAGGCACTGGGGCTGTGCTGTGCCTACAGGCACTATGCTCTACTGGAAAGTTGGACGGGGGATGGGGGAAGATATGGGAAAGAGCAGATTGGGGGAGGGGATATTCACTGGGATCAATGTTTTGGGGTGGTAGGTAGGGGAAAATGGGGAGAAAATTTGTAACTCAAAGTCTTGTGGAAATGAATGATGTCAACTAAAAAATAAAAAAGAGAGAGAAAAAAATACAAAATAAAAACCTTTATGAAGGATACAGGTGAACTTATATCACTGTCATGCTGGGTTGAGGACTCCAATGCCCCTTGGATCCTAAGGCTCTCAACATATAACAGGGACAGGCCTTGAGGTTGGCCCCAAAGCAAAACTCCTCAAAGATAAAAACTGAAGAGTTTCTTTTTGTTTGAAATCTTTAGCTTATATTCAAGGCTTTCCACAATCTACTTTCTCTCTCTACCTTCAGCATTCTAAACTCTAGCCAAAGTCAATAGTGCCTGTTTCCCAAATTTCCTCTTGCTCTCACACCTTCATGCTTTCACGTATGTCACCTATGAGTTACAAAATAGGCTATGCCCTCCTTCCCTGACTTCACTGCATTAGCAACTCTTTGAAGACTCTGTCCTGTTAAATATCTCTGTCTTCACTGGCCAGTTCACAGTGGTGCTTAATAAATGTTTGACCAGAATTAATGAAAAATGAACTATTTTATATCACCTCTTAAAGGTCTTGCTCTTATCTCCAACCATCAAACTCTGATTTCATGTCTATCTCTTCTATCAGACTCCAAAGAGATCCCTTGGCCATTCTTTTAAATTCTTTAAAAAAAAAGGGAAGAGAACAGAGAACACTTCTACTTCATGACAACTTCTGTACTAACATCTAGCTTCCAATGTGAACTGGGCCTTTTACCTAATAGGATCCCTTTCTTGACCTTTCAATTACCTTCTTCTCCTAACTACTCTCTCTTTTTCTCTCTTGAGTTTTGTGTCACTGATCTCTCCTGGTTCTTCTCCGGTCTTTGCTGATCAGAAAGTTAGGTGCAGCACTGGATAGAATTCTGGGCCTAGCGTCAGGAAGACCCGAGTTCAAATCTAGCCTCAGACACTTATTAGCTGTGTGATCTGCAAAGGCTGCTTCAGTGTCGTCAACTGTAAAATGGGGATAATAACAACACTCACCTCCCAGAGCCATCGTGAGGATCGAATGCAATAACATTTGTAAAGCTCTCAGCAAGTTAATAAATGCTTGTTTCCTTACCCGCTGCCCTTCTGCTGGCTGTGACTGCTCCCCTCAAAGCTTAGAGCTCATCAGCTCTCACGGATTCAATTCTCCTCACTTTGTCCATGATTCTCAGATCTCAGATCCAGCCCCAACCTCTCTGCTTTCCTTTAGTCTCCTATCTCTAAATGCCTATTGGATATCTTAAATTCATTATGTCCAAGACTAAACTCATCTTTTCTCCCATTTTCTCCCCCTTCTGAATTATCTACTACAACAATCCAGGCCACCACCATCCTCCTAATTATGCAGGCCCAAAACCTAGATTCGTCAAGCTCAACTCCATCTGTTACCAAGTCTGATCAATTTAATCTTTGTATATACACCCTTCTTTACCACTGACACCACCCCAGGGCAGGCCCTCATCAACTTACACCTATACTATTACAACAGCCTTCTAATTGGTTTCCCTGCTTTAAGCTTCTCCACATTCAAGTCCATCTTCCATTTAGCTGCCAAAGTAACCTTCCTAAAGCACAGGTATGACCATGTCACACACCCTCCTGCTTCCTGCCACCCAACCAACAAACTCCAATGGCTCCCTATCACCTCCAGGATCAAATATACAATTCTCTGTTTGGCTCTGAAAGACTGTCATAATCTGGCCCTTTTCTACCCTTCCAGTCTTCTTATACCTTACACCCCTCCATCAACACTAAGATTCGGTAACAGTGGCCTTCTTGCTGTTTCTTGCACAAGACACTCCACATATCACAGATCTGTGCATTTTTATTGGTTATCCCCCATGATTGGAATGCTCTCCCTCCTCATCGCCAATCACTCCCTTGCCTCCTTGAAGGGTCAACTAAAATTATGTCTTCTGCAAGCACACTTTCCTAGTCCCCTTTAATACTAGTGCCTTCCTTAGATATTACCTCCTATTTACACTTATATATATATATAGTTGTTTTCATCTTATCTGCCCCACTAGACTGTGAGCTCTATGAGGACAGTTGTTGCATTTGCAGTGTCTTGTATATAGTAAATGCTTGTTGACTGATCGATAAGACAAGACCTTTCTAAACGACCTTGACTACCACTGACAACCATTCTGAATTTCCAAGTAGTGGAAAAGAGGGGCCATAGAATCCTTGAGTTCCATGTAACATGAATATGAAATTATCAATTCTAAGACAATAATCTCAACAGATATCTAGTCTTAAAAGGTTATCGGCTCATAACCAAAGAATGAATCTTGCCTACAAGTTTTCTAGTACACTTGTCCTTTACAAAGCAAATCTTTTTAGTTCTACATGGTTCAAAGTGTTAGGATTAAAAAAAAAAACATATTGAGACAAAAATCTGCCTTCCTATAACTTCTGCTGACAGTAACTTTTTCAGCTAAGCACAACAGCTCTAATTTTTCTTTTAGATAATAGCCCTCCAAATATTTGAAGACTGTTATCACGTTCACCTTTAAGTCTTCTCCTTCTTTAGGCTAAACATTGCCACATGGCTTCAAGAGATCCTTAGATAGGAGGATTTTAAGGACTCTCACTATCCTCCTCAGCACCTGCCCCTGGGCATGCTCCTCTGGATGGATACAGTATTCTCACTCGGAGTGATACACTTCTTTTGAGACAATCTTAAGGCTCGGTAGCTCCCTCTGCTACACCATCACATTGTTGATTCATACTAAGCTTGTGCTTTGAGAAAATATCTGTCCTATGGAGCCAATAAGTAGGGTTTGTCTGTTTTCTAAGCAAAGAGACCCTCTGGGTTAATTCAGAGTTACAGCAGGTTACAAGTATTTAGTCTATCTCTCCTCCCTGCCCCATCTCCATTCTAATTACCACTTGAGTTTGCAGAAGTTATGCCTGGGACAAAAGTCACTGCTCATTCTTAAGGATTGACAAATAGTATCCTCCACTTCCCCAACATATAACCATAAGGTAAAACCTAAGAAAGAAAGAGGAAATAACCTTTACCTTATGGTATATTTCCACAAATATCCATTCTTTAGGCATTCATAACTATGCCACAATTTCCTCCTGCCCCGCCCCAATACTGTTGAATGGCCCACAGCTTTGTCTGTAGGCTTTTGCATTTTCACCAATGTATTTTAAACACTAAAGTGTTCTGTTGCCACCTTAATTTAGGAAATATTGCCCTGAGAATTAAGGGGTAGTACTCCTCCTAGACATGAATCACAGTTAGGTTAACTCTTGATTGGGTAATTATATGATAATTATTGAAAGTAAATGATAAATCTCATGCTGACATCACCCTGGTGTCAGGTGGTATCTTCTCAAGAGTTGAAAACTTACTTTAATATTAGCCTAAAAGGATTATTTCTGAGGGGCGGGGCCAAGATGGTGGAGTAGAAACAGCATTTCCAATGTGCTCTGCCCCACACAAATTTCAAACAATGTGAAAGGGGACTCCTAACAACTTCTGGAGCCACAGCACCCACAGAACGGCACAGAGAAGCTAACCTCCTGCTGAGGACAGCCCAGCAGCCCTGCAGGGAGCGGCCAGCGCAGCACTCTGGGAGCAGGCAGCCCAGTGCGCTGGGAACCGACAGTGCAGCCTGAAGAGGGAGCCCAGGTCCGAGGTTTTAGCCCCAGGGCAGCCAGGCCTTCAGCCGGCTGGTGGAACCCCAGAACACCAGCAATTGTGGCGATTCCAGAATTCTCAGCACAGATATGCCTAGGACAAAGTGAGAGGTTAGTGCCCTATGGACTTTGGGACCAGTATTTGGGGAACACGTGGCTTCCTCCCCTGGGGGCAAAAAGCTGCTGAAGAAACTGCTGCACAGAAGCCATTTTGCAGCATCAGCAGTGGCTCTAGCTCCTGGTCTGCGAACTGTAGGAAGATCCAGCAATCAGTCTGGGGGTTAATCGCTTTTGCTTTAAACTGCCTGGATCTGGATTGTGGTCTGGGGGGGAAGTTTGGGGTGGATATCCAACTTGCCAGAGTGGGTGGAGGCTTTACAGAGGCCACCCAACTGGCGGAAGTTGTGAAGACCCCACGTTTGGGCGGAAGCTCCCCTGTCTGGTGGCAGAGTCCTATTGTGGCAACAAGCCCCAAAATCAAGTAATTAAGTGGCAATATGCCTAGGCAAATGAAACAAAATAAACAGAAAAGTTCAACATTGGACTCCTATTTTAGGGGCAAAGAGGCTCAAAGCATGGAGGAGGACTGTGAGGTCAGAACTCCTGCACCAAAAGCCCCAA
Organism: Gymnobelideus leadbeateri; assembly: GCA_011680675.1. Lineage (NCBI taxonomy): Eukaryota > Metazoa > Chordata > Mammalia > Diprotodontia > Petauridae > Gymnobelideus > Gymnobelideus leadbeateri. The sequence continues at coordinate 574,262 of WOXC01009135.1, forward strand.
ATGAAAATACAAGCTGGCTACAGGCCATAGAGGACCTTAAGAAGCAGATAAGAGAAGTGGGGGAAAATTTGGGAAGAGAAATGAAAAAGATGCAAGAAAAGTATGAAATGACAGTCAACAGCCTGACTGAGGAAAATAACACCTTAAAAAATAGACTAACTCAAATGGCAAAAGAGGCTCAGAAAGGCAATGAGGAGAAGAATGCCTTAAAAAGTCGAATTTGCCAGATGGAAAAAGAATCTCAAAAGCTCACTGAGGAGATTCATTCCTTCAGAGTTAGACTGGAGCAAATGGAAGCTAGTGACTTTATGAGAAATCAAGATACTATTAAACAGATCCAAACAAATGAAAGAATAGAAGGCAATGTGAAATATCTCATGGGAAAAACCACTGACCTGAAAATAGATCCAGGAGAGATAATTTAAAAATTATTGGACTACCTGAAAGCCATGATCAAAGAAAGAACCTAGAAATCATCCTTAAAGAAATTCTCAAGGAAAATTGCTCTGATGTTTTAGACTCAAGAGGGCAAAACAGAGGTTGAAAGAATCCACAGATCACCTTCTGAAAAAGATCCCCAAAAGAAAACTCCCAGGAATATTATACCCAGGTTCCAGAATCCCCACATCAGGGAGAAAATACTCCAAGCAGCCAGGAAGAAACAATTTCAATATTGTGGAAACACAATCAGAATAGCCCAGGACCTGGCAGCTTCTACACTGAGGGATAGAAGGGCATGGAATATGATATTCCAGAAGGCAAAAGAGCTGGGAATGAACCCAAGGGTCACCTACCCAGCAAAACTGAGTATCTTGTTTCAGGGGAAAATATGGTCAGTGGAATAGAGGACTTTCAAGCATTCTTGATGAAAAAACCAGAGTTGAATAGAAAATTTGACATTCAGACACAAGAAGTAAGAGATGCTTGAGAAGGTAATCAAGGAAAAGAAATCAAAAGGAACTTATCAAAGTTGGACTATTTACAGTCCTACATGGAAAAACAATAACTGTGTTTGATGAAACCTTTCTCATTATGAAAATAATTGAAGAAGGGTACATGGCATATGTTCACAGGTATACATGGATAGAGGGCACAGGTTGAATTTGATGGGAAGGGATGATTATTATTTTTTTTTGGAGGGCAATTGGGGTTGGGTGGCTTGCCCAGGTTCATGTTGCTGGGTTTTTGTTTGTGTGATGGGTGTCTGGGGCCGGATCTGAGCTTGGGTCCTTCTGGTTCTGGGGCTGGCTCTCTGCTAGCTGCGCCACCTAGCCGCCCCAAGGAAGGGATCATTCTTAAGGGGTGAAGTCAAGAGGTGAGAGAGGAAAGTGGCAAGAGGAGATGGAGAGAGACAGGGTAGGGAAAACTATCTCATGTAGAAGAGGCAAGGGGAAGTAGTTGCAGGGGAGGGGAAGAACAGGAAGGCAAAAAGGCAAAAGCATATTCTCATTGAAGTTGGCTCAAGGAGAGAATCACATACATACTAAATGGAATATCTTACCCTCACTCACTCTCCTGAGTAGGGGAAAGGGGGATGAGAGGGGGGATGATGGAGGGGAGGGCATTCTGGGGGGAGGGGAGATTGGAAGTACCCACTATCAAAGAGGGACAGGATCTAAGTAGGGAATGGACCAGGTGGGAGGTGAGACAGGTGGGAGGGAAATACAAGCAGTCTTTTACAATATATCTACTATGGTAATGTTTTGCATAGATATACATGTACAACACATACTGAATTGCTTATCTTCTCAGAGGGAGTGGGTGACAAGGGAGGAAGGGAATGGATCTGAAAATCGAAGTTTTAAAATTAAATGTTTCATAAGATGTCCAGGCATTGGGGCTCAGAGATTCACCTTGCCCTAATGGCAAAGTCGAAGGGGGTATGGGAGAAGATATGGGAGAGAGCAGATTGGATGAGGGGATATCTAGTGGGACTGCTATTCTGGGGTGGTGGGTAGGGAAAAAATGGGGGAAAAATGTAACTCATAATCTGGTGGAAATGAATGATGTAAACCAGAAGTTAATAAAGCATTTGTTTAATCAATTAAAAAAAATAAAGTGGCTATGGAGAAGTTAAAAACAAACAAACAAACAAAAATATTAGCCTAAAAGCAAAAAGTTGAAGGAATGGCATAACTGGTAGTAGAAAAATATGAAGCTTAATGTTCAATTTATTTGCACCATTTGTTCTTAGTGCATAAAATTAAAATCTGGCTATATGTACTTTGATTTGGACATTAGAGGTGGTGTCTTCTCTGAGGGTACCAGTACAATAATTTATGGGGACCTGTAGCTTTAGAGTTCTATGCAACCTCTAGTTTTGGAGCTTGAACCCACTCAGAACACTGAAGACAGACATAACAGCTGCATCTTACCTCATGAAGCCTAGGAACAGGAGAAGGACTAGGCTGACAAGCCAACCAGCAGTGGCAAAAGCCTTGGGCATAGTGAGGGCACCAGTGCCCACAATCAGGTTGAACATGTACACCAGTCCAACCTGTAATCAGCAGAGAAGTGGCATTAAGATGATGGTATTGATTCTCACATGCAATGGTTCTAAGGGTGGGCAAGAACATCAAATCTCCAATAGTAGGATAGGACTGATGTGTAGATGGAACCTGTTCATAAATCAGAGTACTATAGGAAACTTGCACTATAAGTCTCATCAACTGTTTTGTTTTTTTTTTCCAAATGTTTCTCATAGCCATACCTTCCTCTTCATTAAAACTATCACCCTGGTCTAAGTTGGCATCAACTCATGCTTAGATTAATCTAACAGACTTCTTGCCTCCAGTTTCTTCCCTACTTTAATCTATTCTACTACAAGAGTTGCCCAATATGCTTTCTTCCTCTCTTTTCTTGGAATACTGATTATGTAAGTTTTATAGGTGAATAGGCACTCCCCAGGGGCCACTCTCTGACTTCACTGACACAGCACAAGACCCATGATCAAACCTTGGCCTAGGACATCCATTGTAGGTGAAATATTTCATCACTTCTGCCATTTCTGGGATATTTTATTTTTCAAACAACTGGCTTTCTGATATCACCCTTCCTTTTTCCAGTAATCTCTAAGGGCAATAAACTGAAACTGAGTTTCTTATATCATCTGTAGTTGCAAATGTTCAAGGTCCTTGCTAACTGAACACCAAAAGAACTCATACAAATGCTGACAATTGTATTTTAATAGTTAGTAAATCACATAAAAATAAATACACACCAAAAGCTAACACAACTACAGACAGAAACTCCAGGCAGAGCTGGAAAACAGTGCAAAGAATAGGGCATCCTACTGTGGCTTAAAATACAAGAGTATCCAGAAAGAAGACCCTACCATCTTCCAAGAAAGTTCATTCTACTTTTATCTGGGTGACAATGTGAATTTATAATCAAAATAATGGTTAAGTAACTTACTCATCTAATTAAGAGGATAGGCTGAGTGATGTAATCATGACCACCCAGAGAAAATAAACTGAATATGATGGATGGAATTAACATAGGACAATCCATTTGAAGTGCTGGCTCCAGCAATGCCACCTAAAATCTAAACCTTCTCTATATCCCCCAGTGCCCCTTATACCATCTAAGACAATAAAAGTTGTGCAATAAATTCTGTTAACTAAAATCCAACTAAAGATATGGTATTATCATATACAACATGGCTGAATTCTATCTACAAGACATCTACAATTAGAGACATTCACAGACCCCTAAGCAGAGTAGGTTAACAGAAACTCTCTCTAGACATACAATGTGACTGAAAGAGAACCACAACATACTGCAAACATATCAAAACCTTTACATGATTGTGTAGAAGCCACACCAAGTTCTTATCTTTAACTCCACACATAGTAGGTGCTTAATAAATGTTTAAGTAATGAACTGTTCTCTACCTTTTCCTTGTGTCTCTCCACTAGAACAACTACCTTACCTAGTCTACTTGCTGAGGGACCACAAGTCCAGGTAGTTTTGAGGCAGATATTCTCCAAGGCAATTCGAATGTCCTAAAAGTTATACTTACATAGGGAGAATAAAGCTCCCCGGTTTCTGTGATTCCACCAGCCATGTTCTAGATGGGCAGAAAGGTTCTTCTTGAAGGTCAGCCTGTGTGGTTGGGGTTCTTTCTTTGAGATGGCATCAGCTGTTGCTGTCATTGTCCAAAACAAAAAAGGACTAAGTGATTTCTTACAATGGATCCAACCAGGAGAGTTCCAGATTCCCTTCTCACCTCCAGACTCTTTGGCCCACAGACAGTTATCCTAGGGGCAGCCTCAGTGACACCCCCTCAACCCCTACCTACTGAGTAGGGTCAGCCTCCTCAGAGTCTGTCCAGATGGCCACCTGATGGCCAGCTCTCTATCCCCTAGGCGTGCTACCATCATGCAAATAAGGTATTATTCATAGTACAGGTAAGTGTGTGCCAATGTTAACTGCAGATAAACTGTGAGTAAGTGCCTACTATGTGACTGGTCCTGGGCTAATTCTGGAGATACAAAAAGAAGCCAAAGTCAGTTACTGATCTCAAGGAGCCTACAATCTAACAAGGGAGACAGGTAAACAAATACGTACAAAGCAATTTCTAATTTCCCTGCTCTCTACCCATCTCCTGAGACGTAGCCTTGGGTTTTCATTGGTGTTGGGGACTCCCTGGATGGGACCCCCGCCCCTCTGCGACTTAGCGGAGAAATGGGGGTGGGGGGCACCTGAGACACCGGGGTAAGAGGTGACTGGCCCAGGCGCACGTGGCCAGTGTCAGATGCACCCCGGCCTTTCTGACTCCAAGCCCACCACGCAGCGCTGCAAACCACAAGTGCTCCATCCAAGCCTCGGAGCCTGCTCCCACCGGCGTGCCCAGGCCCCGGCCCGCCGAGCTCCCCTTACACTGAGCATTCGCTTCCCAGCTTCTCTCCCTCGCTGCTCCCGTCCCAGCTTCCACACTCCCAGCGGGTCGTCGTCAGTCTCTACCCCGCCCCGCCTCTCCTTCCCAGCCCGGGGCTGTGGCGGCGGTGAGTAACACGGTAGGCCGGGCACCTGCGAACAGCTGCCTCAGCCCACCTCACCCTCGCCTTAGCCGCCTCCGCCTCCACCCGCGGCTGTCCCCAGCAACCGTCTCCCACAACGCGCCTGCGCACAGCGAGACCACCATTTCCGTATACGTCATGTCACGGAGGGGACGGGAAGGCGGGATAAGGCGGAGCAGAGGTCGGCGATTGGCTCGAAAGGAGGGGGCGGGACCAAAGCGGAGGCGGAACAACGGAAGGGCCTTCTGTGGCGGTGTGCGCATGCGTGGAGGTGGGCTCAGGTCCTGGATCCCGGATCCTGCTTGAGGCTTGAACGTGAGGCTTGACGGTGGGACCTGGTGTCCGGGCCTGGGGTTGGGGGTGATGGATAGTAGGCTCTACAACCGCATCAGAAGCAGGGAGAAAGTCAGCTTCGGGATGGGGCTTGGCTGCAGCGAGTCTTTGGGAGCCCCGGGACGGGAAGGGTGTTGACCCCGGTGTCTTTGCTGTCCCGGAGACTTGCCTGGAAGACAGAATTGTTCTCAACGTCTTTTAAAAGGCGAGACGACCGGGCTGGGGGCCAGGAGGCCTGGCTCCTGCCGCTGAGACGTCGGCCACGTCGGATTAACTTCGGGGCCTCAGGCTCCCCATCTGTAAAATGGGGGCTTGATGTGGGATCCCATGCAAATGGAACTTTATTTCTAGTGTGAATAATGCGTTTTGAATGTAAATGTCAAGCATGAAAACGTAAGCGCATGAAACATTCCTGTAGGAAAACTGTAGGTGTAGGGAGGAGCCATTAATGCAGGTGGACTGCCTGCCTGAGGGTCACAGCCCGTGTGTGTCCCTGCAGAAAGCTTTTAGAGTGTGGCTGATACAGGTGCATGTGTGTCACTTAACTGTGGTTAATCAGTGGATAAACGTTAAGTGCCTGCTGAGTGCTGGGGATACAAAAAGAGGCCAAACGTATGCAAAGCAAGCTGTGCACTGGATAAATAGGGAGTAATTAAAAGAGGGAAAACCCTGGGGTTAAGAGGGGTTAGGGACAGGGATGTTGACATATCAGCCTGGGGTTATTTGACTTTCAGGATGTTGGCCACACCAGGAAAGGGCCAAAAGGAGAGCAGTTTTTCAGGAAGAGGAAATCCCATCTGTCTGGTGCAGCCATGAGGGTGAATCAGAACACGATGCTGCTGGGACAGAAGGTGATCCTGGTGCCCTACACCACAGAGCACGTGCCCAGGTAGTGTCCCCTCCTGGGCTGTAACTCTTACACAGTGTCAACAAACATGTGTTAAGTGCTTATCATGTACTAAGCTGGTGTCTCCAGGACCGCACAGTCTAATGTTCTGATACAATGTATGTATTGACATACAAGGATTATCTTAGAATCTGTAGCTTCCTTCAGAAGACAGCTCAGGTGCTATTGAACCAGGTGTTTTCTGATCCCCTCAGTTATTATTGCTGTCTCCCTCTTGAAACTATTTCATACGTACTTTGAATTTATTTATCTGTCGTTATGTTGGATTTCCTCAGCCTCCTTCTCCAGGCATACCACTCCCCAGTAGAATATAAAGTTCCTTGTGGGTAGGGCCTGTTTCTTTTTTCTATTTTCATCTTTGTATACCCTCAATTCCCTCATGTTTGAGGAATTGAATGAGTACTCCAGAGCAAGCCCTGAGCTTTGAAAATGTGGAAAACTTGAAGAAAAGGAAAGCCCAGTTTCTTTTTTTCCTGAAAGGGGCATTGGTCATGTGAAATAATGTAATATTCAAAGGGAAACTGAATCTGTGGCAGAACACCCGCTGGTGACCCCCTAAGTTCTTTTCCTTCCCCATAAACACACTTGATTTTATTTTTCACTCTCAGGCCTTCAGAAGATGTTTTAGATAAACTCTGGGCATTCAAATAAATTTCTCTTAGAGTCATTCACCCAAGGCATCATTATTGGAGTAGGTGTGACCTGAGGAGAACACAGACAGGTCCTAGCAAGCTAGAACACTTTCATGTTATCCTGGCATTCAACAACCAGTTTAGCTAAATCCAGAAAGGTTTGTCATAAGAAGTTTGGTTACCAGGTGATGAGGTGGAGCCACAATACTTCTTGAAGACAAGTAATTATGTGTAGTAGAATGTAAACCCCTTGAGGAAAAGGACTATCTTGGGACAGCTAGGTGACACAGGGAATAGAGCACTGGCCCTGGAGTCAGGAGGACCTGAGTTCAAATGGAGTGGTTTGCCATTTTCTAACTCATTTGACAGATGAGGAAACTGAGGCAACCACTGTTAAGTGACTTGGGTCACTTGGTAACCAGGAAGTGTTGGAGGCCACATTTGAACTCAGGAAGACTAGTCTTCTTTCAGGCCCAGTACTCTATTCACTGTGCTACCTAGCTGGCCTAAGCACCTTAAGAGGTGCTTAATAATTGCTCATTTAATTGAATTGAATTTCAGTCTGAGAGTTTGGAGTGAGTCCTCCACTAATGAAGTAATGAATTTTTTGATGTATGACAAAGGAGAAGAAAGCAATTGCCCTCTCATCTCTAATTGTAAGGCAGTAATATTCTGTTGGTGTCAGTGATAAAGCTCACTTCCTGAAACCCTAACCTCAGCCTGTCTGAGACTCTTGACTTATATTAACACTAGATTAATTTTAAAATCTGGTACAGTTTCTGGCTACAGGGTGTGTTCTTTCAAGGGAACAGAAGTAAAGTATCTAGTGAATAGTAGAAGCCTGCATGGCTTATACTTCTTCAGTCAGGGGATGGGAGCAGCCATGAACCAAACCCTTGGAAAGGCTTAGTTGTGGCCTGACTTTGTGGACACTTGCCCAGCCGACTTTGAAAGGGTCAACTTACTGTGCTTTACTTTCACTCAGGAATTCCTGGAATGTTTGTGAGCCCAAGCTGATCCCTTTTGATAATTCCTCTAAGGGACTGAAGGGTAGACTGAGCTGATCCCTGTATATGATCCTGAAGGGCTGGCCTGACCTCAGTGGCTAGTGCCCTTGATCCTATCCTTGGAGGTAGCTCATAGCCCTTCCATTGGTACTTTTTCTAACCCCTTGACAATCAGCTCTGCATGACGTCTCTGAGTAGTAATAGTATTCCTACCACCCCACCCCCACAGAGTTCTAGGGCATATTCCTCAGACCAGGTGCCCTCATCTTAGACTATGCCTGCTTTCCCTTCAGATACCATGAATGGATGAAGTCAGAGGAGCTGCAGCGGCTGACAGCCTCAGAGCCTCTGACTCTGGAGCAGGAATATGAAATGCAAAGCAGCTGGCAAGAAGATACTGATAGTGAGGCACTGAGAGTAGGGGTGGGGAGAGGTTTATGGGAGGCCTGGGTCCTTGTGCTGTCAGGGTTACCCATGATGGCTTTTTGGGAGAGGTGTCTTGTGCTAGAGCTGTTTGCTGCTTCTTTTTTTTGGGAGGGGGGCAGTTGGGGTTAAGTGAATTGCCCACAGTAAGCGTTAAGTGTCTGAGGTTGGATTTGAACTCAGGTCCTCCTGACTCCAGGGCTGGTGTTGTATTCACTGCACAACCTAGCCGCCCCAAACTATTTGCTTCTACTCAGTATTTTCATCAGTTTGACTAGACACTACTGCCTGAGAAGAGGGTTTCTTTTGAGCTTGGCTCTCCTTCAGATAGCAGGAAAACAGTGAGTCCAGGATTGGTTTGCTGCTTTCCTCTGGACCCAGATCTAAGCACCATATCTCCATCAGCTAGCCTGACTGTGTTGTGCTTCTTTCCCTGAATCATTTGCCTGTTAGGCATGGCTACATTTGGAGAATACCTGGGGTTCACTGTCAAGCTTGAGGCTTATCTGAAGGAGGCTCTGGGCCTTATTTTCTCCCCCCTCCCAGAGGCTGGGAGAACACTGCTATCCTTATGGAGATAAGTGGGAAGATATTTTGGAGGTCTAGTTGTAAGCCTAAACCCCATCTGTCCACCAGAATGTACCTTCATTGTCCTGGACGCAGAGAAATGGCAGGCACAGCCAGACTGGACTGAAGAAAACTGCATGGTGGGAGATGTGAACTTGTTCCTTACTGACTTACAGGACCCAACTCTGGGGGAGATTGAGGTCATGATTGCTGGTACATTGCCCTATCTTCCCCTCCTCCCCCTTCCTTCTTAGTTGTCTTAATCTTTGAAGCTGGGTGGGTCCTCACTAGCCAGTTTTTAGCACCTCTCTGCTGAGGATGGGGTACCTGACTGGGTCCAGGGTGGCTCCTGGAACATATTGTAGTCTTTTGCTGGGAGACCCCTGGAGAACAACCACAGCCCCTTGGGGGTGTCTTGACAACTTCATTTCCCTTTTGTTAAGATGTTACCTTTCCTTCCTCTTTCGTGGGATAATAGGATTTAGAATTGAAAGGGAATTCCCCTGTAGTCCAACCCCCTTATTTTACAGATAGAGAGATTGAAGCCTAGAGAGTGATGTGACTTGTCTAAGTTCACCTTGGTAATCAGTGGTAGAAACAGGCTCTAAATCCATGTTTTCTGATGCCACCAAGGGCCTGAAGTGCTAGAGCTTTCTTCCTGCCCTAGCAGGTCAATTCTTTGAAGATAGGTAGTAATTCTGAGAGCTTTCCCAGAGCCAGGAGGTCAGGAGCCCTTCCCTCTGCTGCTTAAACTTCAGTCTCTCCCAAAAGAACCTCTACATCTCTCTTGTTTTCCTTCAGAGCCCAGCTATCGACGCAGAGGGTTTGGCACAGAGGCAGTTCTAATGATGATGGCTTATGGTAAGATGATGAGCCAGCTAGCCACTTAGATTATATGTGTATGGAGAGTAAATATTTGGTCTGGGATGATGAAGTGATGCCTCTGGGGCTTAGACTTGGACCTCAATTTTACATTGCTGGGTCGTGGGCTACCTCCCAACTGCAAGACCTTAATGAGGCTATGGGGAGAGGAGCCAGGACTGGGGGGGAGCGGGGGAAGGGAGTCCTTTTTTGTTTTGTTAGCAGAATGTGTGTTCCTTTTTCTCTGCCATGCCCTGGAAGGAATGACCACACTAGGTCTCAACAAGTTTGAAGCCAAAATCGGACAAGGAAATGAGCCTAGCATATGCATGTTTAAAAAGCTTCACTTTGAGCAGGTAAGAGTATTATTAGATGGGGAGAGGTTGGGATGTCAGGGAGGTTAGCCCAGTGGTTAGAGGCTTGGACCCAGTTTTTTTTCCTTGACTTTCATAGGTGACTGTGAACAATATCTTTCAAGAGGTGACACTGAGGCTACTGGTGAGTGAGCCAGAGAGACAGTGGCTTCTGGAGCAGACCAGCCATATGGAAGAGAAGCAGTACAGAGACAGGAACTGGTGATCTTCCTGGAGCACTACTAGCTGGCCTGGTCTTGTAGGGAAGACTCTTGGATGGATGGAAGAATTTAGTCTATGCCCCCATAACAGCCTGTGCTATAAGGACAGAGCCCTTACATTCCTAGACTTTCATTGGCAAAACCACTCCTCATAGGCCAATTCAGGAAAAATCTCTTCTCTCCCTGATCAGGGGAGTTAAAATACCTAATGAGGTTGAATGACTTTTGATGGAGGCAGCTTTGCTGAAGTGAAGATAAGGAAACACCCCATTTGGGTCTTTTGGGACTAAATAGAGATCCATGAAGGATGGAACTGTGAAGATCTACAGCCAGCATGACTATATTCTGCCTCCTTCCTTGAAGCCCAGTGCCTATTGGGCATGGCAACTGTGTATGGAGAATGCCAGGGTTTCTTTGTCACTGTCACTAGACTGAGTTCAGAGAAGCCTGAAGAGTGGAGAATAGTAGGTTTGGGAGAGAAGGGAAGAGCCAAGAGGAATCCTTGGAATTGGCCATGGACTGAGAACTCTAAATTGATCTCCAGCTTCTCTGGATGCCCAGCCTCACAGAACACTCTTCCTGATGTGTGTGGGCCCTGATGTCAGGTTCTAATTAGTAGCACTAACTGGGGGGAGTCCAGAACCTGCTGTAAGAGAGCAGGGCTTTCCTCCGAGAGATAGTACTCAACCCAACCCTGGCATTAACCTTGCTGCTCTCCACATGGCCACCAGATGGCAGTAGAGAAGCAAGCCAAGATGCCAGAGCTGAGACAGGGTGCTCAGAGGTCGAGGATCACCACCTCTTTTTGCCATCATGAAAATACAGCGCTATTTCCAAAGGAATACCCCAGATCCAAGATTCTCCTGAGTTTGTTTACTCATCTGTGAAGTTAGGGAAGTCAATGATCTCTGAAACATTGAGAAATTACCTTGACCAGTAGGGAAAGAATTAAAATCCACACCTTCTATTTCTGGCCATCATTGGAATTACTAATACAGTTCTTGCTCTATCTCAGCCGCTCCCCCCCATTCTTGGCCTGTCCAGAGGACCCCAAGGGTACATATTTCTTCCTCATCTTGGCATGGGGCAAGGCTGGGAGGAGCCTTGATCCCAGTTCAGTCTTACAGTAGAAGATTTTCAAAACCTCATTATACCAGAGTTTTTCCTTGTACTTGTCTTTGCTTCATAGGATTTAGAGCTAGAAATGGCCTAATAAACCCCCATCATTGAGATGGGACAATGGAGACCCAGAGAGATTAACTTCCTCTCAAAGTTGAACACAACAAAAACCAGCATTTGAATCTAAGTTCTCTGACCCAAAATTCTCTGCTCATTCTCCTAGAACACTGCCTTTCTCTGTGCATTTAAAGGACTGGACCCAAGTCAGAAGAACATCAAATCCTCTGCTTTGTTTCACATGGAATGGACACTAATACCAGTTAATCCTGGTAGATACTATGGGTCCTACCTGACTGTATTCCCAGACTCTAATAAATTTTAACTCCTGATAAATAGAGCTGGGGGCCAACCTCTATAGTCTAGGTGACTTCTCACCTCTGCCTCTTTCAGAGGTAGAACATGCTGCCCTCATCTTCTAACTCTTCAACTTTTATTGCCCCCAAGCTGCTGCTTTGTGTACAGTACGTGCTGGAATTAGAGGAACAAAACTAATGTGTGTAGGGCTCACTGCTTCAGTCAGATAAGATAATATCGTTGGAGCTGGCTCAGGGTCTCACCAGTCCCAGCAATCTATGAACCACCAGCAGGCCAGGCAGAGATTAAAGCCAAGTCCTTGCATTCCCACCTACCTCCCCCAGTCCAGGGCTTAGTGCTTCCTAATAAGCCAGGCATCTCTCAACAGAAGTCCTTCCCTCCTTTTTCCCTGCCTCATTCCAGACTTCTAATCACCAAGACTCAGCCCCCATTCCTCCCTGTGCCAGACTAAAGCTTCAACTGTAGGGGCCCCAAAGGTAAATCTGAACCCAGTGACTGGTGGTGATGCCTGTGTGTGAGTTGGAATTTTTGTAATTGGTCTGACAGGCTAGGAGAGGGAAAGGAGTGGGGGAGGGGGTAGGATGAAGGGAAAAGAAGCTCCCTATATTTAATAATGAGGTACTAAATTTTTTTCTACCTGCTGAAGGATTGCAAGTTCTATCAGTGACTTTTGTACCCAGAGGGCAAAGCACTTGTTTCTCCACCAGAGTTACTACTCAGGTATATACCTGTATATATTCAGTCTTAGTTTAGCCACTAAATGAGGCTTGGCTGGCTGGGAAAGAGTATAATAATCTCTATCCTGTAAACCTGATTTAACCCAGCACTTGTGTAGTGCAGAGTTCTGTGAATAAGGGCAAGTACTCCAAGAACTAGGTCTGTTTTTCCCCTACCAACTTAGGTTGATAGGCCAGAGAAGACTGGACCTGCAAACAGACCCTCTGACCGGGGCTATAACCACCTCTTTCTTTTCCAAAGATCACCTGGGAGAGGTTGGGTCTAGGACATGGAATAAGCATACAGGGAAGGGTTAGAAGAACCATTGGAATTTGTACTAGAGCTTTATTACTGATTAGACTGTGAGCTCCTTGAGAACCAGGGACTTTCTTTGTATCCCAGGTGGATGGCATGGAGTAGGCACTTAATAAATGCTTGTTGACTGACTGACTGACAGACCTGAGCTGGAAGGCCCTAGGTAGTATTGGTTCAAAGGCTTCTTGCATCTCTTACCCTAAAGCCTAGGGCAATGCTGTAAGTAGTCTTAGAGTAGGAACAAAGGAGCTTAAGACAAAACAAGCAACTTCTTCCAACACAGAAACTGGGAAAAATCATGTTAATCATAGCACAAAAAAATCCTTCTAAACTTATGTAAAACACTAAAACAAACATCCCCCCAAAACCCAAACACCCTGATTTGTAGCTTTTAGGGAGGAGACCCTGTCCATTCCTGAGCTGTGGCTTCTGCCCTTAGGGCTTCTCATTCAGCCATTCCCTGGCTCTGGATGGTGTTATGGTAGGATGGCATGAAAAAAATGAATTGGAAAAAAAATCTATTAAGTCTCTCACAGTCCTCCAGCTGGCAGGGAGTGGAGAGAATGTAGTCAAGAAGTAGAACCTTCTTAGGGCCCTAAGAAGGGATTTGGGGAAAGATGTCTTCTCAATAGGACAAAATAGGAAAACATGCTCCCTGGGCTTTGGAAAGAACATGGGTGTCTAGGAAAATCAGATGCTGGTGCTGATTTGTACTTTGATTTGGGGTGAGTAGAGAAGAGGAAAGGGAAGACCATGGGGCACAACTCAGTCCACCTACCCCTAACTTCCTCCCCACTCTCCAGGGTGGTTTGGTGGGAAGGGAGGAAGGAGGACACTGAAACAAATGCTCAGAGATTGCTAAAGAGTTCATTTTTCTTGCTCCAGTCCATCTGTGGGGCACGTTTGCTGCTCCGTTTCTGGTGAGCCCGCTCTTTGGCCACTGCCAGTGAGACGTTGAAGTCCAAAATGGGGTCAGAGGAGGAAGACGTCGAAGAGGGGGGAGTGGAATCTTGTTTCTTGGGACCGTCTTGAGAATCCATCTGATGACAGCAAAGGGGCAAAGTAAATAGCAGATCCCCACCTACCAGACTCTACCCCTCTCTCCCCACTGTCCAACAACTTTCCTTCTAACCTGGGGAGGGCCTGTATTTCTTAGCTTAGTTCCAGTCAATGGCCCAGGTCATACAAAACAACTAAATGTGTGACTAGATGAAGGCTGGTGTGCTTTACCTAAGCAAAGGCCTAGGCTGGCACTCACCAGTCCTATGCTACCTCAATGTCTCTACCTTGGTACCTCCTTTCCAGTTGGCCTCCAAAAAATTCCAACTGGAAGAGAGATTTTTGTCTCTGGGGAGGCCATCCACTGTATGTCATATCTCAGCCCCTGGGCCCAGGCATACCTCATCACTCGTTTCACTAAGTGTAGATCTTGATGACGCAGGTTTGGGGCTCTCACACACTGCTTCAGTCCAGGTGGCACTGCTCTCCTGGCATAAAAGAACAAAGAATATATGTGAGGGTGATCAGATAGGGAGAGAGTCCTCACGCTGTTAAGCATCAGGGCAGACAAAATTCAGCCTAACATGAGGCACTAGCAAATGGCCATACCCCCAGAACCACTTATACTCCCAAGTGCAGCAGCTGCAGTGGAGGATTTCTACTCCTGAGAGGAACAACTCAGTTTGAATTCCTGGGAAAGACACTAGATAGCCCACAGTAACATTTAGCCAGAATTTCAGGCCTCACCTCTGGCTTTTAACTACAGACCCTTGGATTTGAGAGTAGAGGTGTACCTCTTACAAGTGGGGATCATAGGGGACTTTTGGTGCCTGGTGAGATAATCTTATTCATGATGCTACCTGAATCTCTGGGACTGTGGACCACTCCCTGCCTACCATCTCTGGACCCTGGAAATGTCCTCTTAGCCTGATTGCTGGGGAATATGAAGCATAACCTTATTGGTAGGTAGGGGTGTGGAAAATGTTGTGTCTATGAACAGAGACAGGAAGAAGGGTCCCAGGACACTAAGGGTAACTAGTTTTGAGGAGAAATTGACCTATTCCTTCTATCTCTACCCCTACCCTGAGGTTTCTGCCCTGGGATATCTTCAGAAGCACAGCCCAGTTTCATCCACCCCACCTTCCTACCAGCTCTGTTCACTGGGTTGAGGGGGAATAGAATGGACCCTACAAAACACTCATCCCTCTTCTGTATTACCTCTTTAGGGAAAGGGCAACTTTCCCTAGCATGGATCTCTTGGCCAAGAGCATCAGCTTGGCTCCCTGCCCCTCCCACGGTTCTCTTAGGGCCCCGGCTGGCAGACAGCCCCTGTAGTCTCCTCCCAACCCCCTATTCCTCATTTTACTTCACTGGGTAGGGGGGAGGGGAAAGGGGCTAGGGGGAAGAGGGCTTTGTTTTCTCAACCCAGACTTGGAAGTAGCAGAGGCTGGGCATTGGCTGGACACTGAAGCTCTGTTCTTCAAGGGAAGAATAGTCTCCTCTGTATGGTAGGGAGTGGGGGCCGTCACCCAGTGACTAGGCAGAGAAGGAGGATGGGCCTTGGAGGAACCTGCAGCCATAACTTCCCTTCTTTCCGAATAAACTCTGCTCTGAGCTAGGGTCTGCATGGGTAGGAATAAGCATCAGCGTTCAGGACCTGGAATTTTTTCAGCAGATTGGACACCCAAGTTGTATATCTTCTCTGAATTTCAAAGATGGGAAGCTTCAGAGACCCCCTCTTCCCAAGTGCCCTGATTTCTGTCTCTGTCCTCTCTGTCCCTCCCTCTTTACTCTGTTTTTGTTTCCTTCCCTTCTGTACTCTTTCCACCCCCCATCTTTGTTTCTGTCTATCTTCATGTCTTCTGTTTTTATCTCTTTTCTCTCTCTCAAATATTCCCCCTACCCCCCCCCCCCACACACACATCCTAGACCATTAAGAAAGTAGTTATTAAAGTCTGGAAGAGCAATTTCAGGCAAGCAACAAAAGACTCATTCTTTACCTTCTCTACCTCTCCATTGGCAACAGGCTCTGGCAAAGGACCTGTAAGAGTAAAGGGGAGAGAGTGTTGTGTGTGTGGATTCCAAAGACTTTGGCTATTATCATGACTGACCGAAACTTTGCGGGAATATTTCAGGGTGTGGGCAGGGAAGGATTGGAAATTGCCCTCATTCTTTGGGACACACCGAGAGAAAAGAGCTGTCACCTCATATCCCTTGTCTAGAAATTCATGCTGACTTCCCCCAAAGCAAAGTGGGGAACTCAGTAATGTAGTCTGGGAAGGGAAAGTCTTAGGATGTAAAGAGTATAAGGAAGGGATGAGGGTTGGAAGAGGAGAAAAGGAAGGATTCCTTGGGTGGCACCTATACCAAGGTCTTAATATCTGCTCAGTGCTTGAGTCACAATAACCCTCTCAGGTAGTAAAACTATTATCTCCACTTTACAGATCAACAAACTGAGGAACCAAGAGATTATACTACTAAGCAAGGTTACAGGAGAAGAAAGATATATTTGAAATTAAGATCTGACCAAGGCCACTGTTCTTTCCCTTACATCAATAGCAAATATTTTCCTTATAGCCACAATCACAGGTTTTGGTGAACCCATGTAGGTAGATACCTTCTGAATCCTCAATTTTCTTCCTTAAAACTGAATTTTATTGGGGGCAGCTAGGTGGCACAGTGAATAGAGCACCGGCCTGGGAGTCAGAGGACCCGAGTTCAAATCTGATCTCAGACACTTAACACCTACTAGCCATGTGTCCTTGGGCAAGTCATTTGACCCCAATTATCCTGCCTTCCCCCCTCAAAAAAAAAAAAAAAGGCAAAAAATTGAATTTTATGACCCCTGGAATGGGAATGAGGACCCTACTAAGTATCAGTATTGGGATATAACTTAGAAATAGCCTTACCTTAGACTCAAGAATGACCCTGACCCAAGGGTTTGCTTTATCAGAAGACTATTCCAGGGTACAACTGAGCATCAGGTTTAGTGTCCTGGGTTCTAGCACTGTCACTGAGCTCCAGGACCACCTCTAGATTCATTTGCAGGGAAAAGCCCCAGAGCTGTGTTGCCAGGTGCCTCAGGCCCATGGTGATTCCCAGCCCAGAACTAAGTGGGTGAAGAACCCAGTTGTTGTCCATAGAGAGCAGAGGCTCCAATTTCGGTAGAGGAAAGGAGGCATAGAGTTAGGAAGCATCTGGATGCCATTACAACAGCCCAGTTTCTACCACTTGCCTACACAGTTGCTATCACTGGAAGAACCTTTAGCATTTGACAAAATCAGACATTAAGAAATGCAAGCCAAATCTGTGACACAAAAACTTAGGGCAAACACTGTCTATTAAAATGCAGAGCTATCAATCCTGAAGGGGAGATGTCAATAAATGAAAATGGATAAAAATAGCAATTGTCCTTCTGAAAGTAACAGTAATCTTACATTTATGGGGACGGCAGAGTTATTGCATTACTATTTACTGAACTCTCATTTCTAGCACTTCAGTGTCATGAATATTTTGTTTTGTTTTAAAGGTGAGGCAGCTAAGTGGTGCAGTGGATTAGAGTGATGGGCCGGGAGTCAGGAGGGCCTGAGTTCAAATCTGGCCTAAGATACTAGCTGTGCAACACTGGGCAAGTCACTTAACTAAGTTGTCTGCCTCTGTTTCCTCAACTATAAAATGGAAACACTATCGACCTCCCACTAATATTTGTAAAGCACTTGGCACAGTGGTAGGTGCTTAATTAATGCTTGTTTCCTATAGTTACCGGTTTGTCATGTTTAGTCCTTTGTAAACTGGTCTTCATCGTCATTGACTCTAGTCCTCTGTAAACTATCAATAAAAGTCAACAGCGTTCCTTGAAAGACCTTTGACATGAACTGGAAACCACCCAGCTGGGGCTGCTCATTTGTTTCTTACAGCAAACACATAACTGCTCTGTTGCTGTGAAATGTTTACTTGGTTGCTTGCACCCTGCCACTTTCTATTTCTCCAGTGTCCTCACAGGATCCCTGACCATTAAGTATTTTCCTTGGGAAGTTTCTTTAGGCAGTTTAAGACTTGCTTAAGAGATACAAAGGAAGAGGCAAGAACTGTTGGTGGGAGTCTACCCTTCTCTGGTCAGGATGCCACGACTTACCGTCATCCAAATGAAGGCTTTCAGGCACTGCTTTATTTTCAGTTTGCCAAGCTCATCAGAGCTCTTACTGAAGGCCTGATTTGCAGTTCCATCCCCTCCTCAGCTTCTCATTCCAAGGGCCACTCAAAGACTTCCTATCCATTGAACTCCCTGGGCACCAATGTGTCAGGCGTAGAGTTAGGATGATCAGAATTCAAATCTTGCTGAAATCTCCTGCCAGCTCTATGAGTCTAAGCAAGTCACCTATTCTCCCTACAGCCTTAATTTCTTCATCTAGAAGAACCTATACCTCACAGTGTTGTTGAAAAGGTCAAGTATGAGAGCATAAGAAAAAGGGTAGTGACTGAACCTTTGGTTTCACTGGTCTAAGAAAACCACCCTCTCTTTGCAGGTAGGCACTTTTCCTGCAGCTCTTCACAAAGGTTAAGTGACCTGGCCAGGGTCATAGTCTTAAAACCCAGGTCTTCCTGACTTTGAAGCTCTCTCTCTAACCACATTATCACACTGCCTCGCTTCCATGTGTAAAGGACTTTGCAAACCCCTAAAGCTAAAACAACTAATTTTATTATTATTTTTGGAGGTCCTGTGGCCCCGTCTTTGCTGAAGCCATCGGGTTAAAGTCAGGAGATAAGATGCACATACTCAGTGTCAGCTGAAAAACAGCTTCACAACTCCCCTCCCCACCCCAAAGTATTTCTAAACATGTGACTGGACTGTATTAATAAGCCACCAATCTGCCCCTAACACCAAATTCTCCCAGGGGACTAGCCTGTGGCAAAGTCCAAGCTGGCCACACCCTCTGCATGGCTCACAGCCCAGGGAGCCATCTCCTTCAGGGTCCAGTACAGTGAGCAGGGTCCACTTAACACCTTTCTGACTAATGCCGTGGCAACACTGCCTAGGCAGGATCCGAGTAGGGGGAGGTGTAAGGAGTGGAAGAGGGAAGGGCAGGGGCCAGGGGGACCCAAAGTGAGAACCAACTGCTCTGTAGAACATGCCTGAAGTTTCCAAGACAACCTGACAGAAGGAAAGGGGTGGGGGAAGGGAGAGAAACTATCCTGCTCCTACTATTTATTGGAGCTGACCAGACCAACTGACAAAGTTAACCCTTTTGTCCACAGAGCAAGACAAAAGGCCCGCAGGGAAATTGTAGAGAGAGAAGAGAAGGTAGCCTGCTTCTCTTATTTCTCTCTCCCCACCCCCATCCATTAGAGAAAGGGACATCTTTTTATGTCCAGTTCTGCCCTTCCCCCAAGCCCAGCATACTGCCTTCCCTCTCCTAGCCTATCTAAAGCACCCCTGCCAACTCCCTCTTGCCCTGCCCACATTGGGGCCTCAGTGCCAGCTCCCCTTATCTGCGCCAACTTCCTACATCTTAGGAAGGAAAAGTAAGATATAGTGCCAGGGGCTCTAGCCCCAGAAGCTCCAAGAACCCTAGCAAGGGGAAGAGGGGAAAAGGAACTTGTCATCTCTATTCCCGAAACCCAGGCATTCCTCCTCCTCTTTGCCCTGTTTTACTCCACAGCTACTAATGCTGTTTCATTCCCTGAAATCTGGGCCTGTCTCCTCATCCCTCATTCTAACTCACCACTCAGGTGCTCCTGGGATGGTATCACTTTACACTTTTTGAAGAACTCATCTGTCTCCTTATCCACAACCAGCAGCTTGGTCTCATCTCCACCAGCCTTGATTGCAGTGACCACATCTCCATGCTGTTTCCCTTCCATACAGATCCCATTCACCTGTGAGTATAGGTAAAAAGAGTTGGAGGAGTGACCCCATAGGGGAACATGGGTGTGGGGTGAGGAATGTTCTCCAACAAGGAAGGGAGTTGCAGAACCCCATCCTCTGGCCCTTTACCACAACTGGCAAAAAAAAAAAAAAAACCATTCACTGACCCAAAGCATGGACAAAGGACATAATTAGGCAGAGTGGGGAGGAAGAGGGTGTGAGCTCCTATAGCCTATGGGCTGGTTTTTGCCTCTGTTTCTTCAGTGCGTAGCATAGTGCCTGGTATGTACCAACAGGCTTAATAAATGCTAGCTAACCAACTAAAAATAAAAAATTAGTTTTGGTTTTTTCCCTTTGGGAGTTTTAGTCTAAATGAGAAACCAGTCTACACAGGAAAAGATGAAAGTATTGCTCTAATGGACTAACCTGTTAGTTTAGTGGTTGGATTTGGGGGCAAACACAACTCTACTTTGTTTTATGAGGGCCTGCCCATCCTACTATCTCTCAGTGGATTTAAGTAAGGCCTTCCAAGAAGTTCCAGTGCTTCCTTATTTCTTCAGGTGAAATGTATATAAACTAGCTAATTCCTGTTTCCTCTTCTATCAAATCTCTCAAGTCTGCCTAACATCTTAGATGACAAAGTTTCCCTTTTCTTCCTCCTGTAAAAATAATGCCCCCAAAGTGCCAACCTGGGAAGGGAATCAAGATGGGCATGGATGCCTCAGTTGTTCCTGTGGACCTCTTCCGGGGTTTGTCCTAAGAATCCAGCTTAGTTATACCAAATGCTGCAAAGTTCTATGGGTACACAACTGAGTTTGTTTGCAGATAGGAGGGACCCTGGGCAGTGAAGGCCAGAAATAGGAAAGGGATTTCATTTGTTTATTCAGCCAACACTTCCTGGGCCCCTTCTTCTTAGATGCAAAGCACGGTGCTAGGAAGGCTTTTGGGGGGTCCAAAGATGAAAAAGTCAATTATTAACTTACAGTCTAGTTAGGAAGAAGCCAAGTAAGGAGAAGTTGGTGGAAAGAAGGTGAGAGAGCGATTGAGAACCTGAGGACTAGGGGAGTTAAAAGATGAAGAAATATTACCTCCACGATTCGGTCCTGTGCCTGGAGCCCCGAAGCCTCAGCTGGTGAGCTGGGATCCACAGCGCGGATGTACTGGCCAGGTTTAGACTTATCACTGTGCAGGTTGAAGCCATAGCCATTGGGACCTTTTTTCATAGTACAAAGTCTGGGCCTCAGCTCCCTCTGTGAACACACAAGGACAGAGACCTTCAGCATCCCACTCCATTCCCACTCTGGGCTTTAGCCCTCAGTCCCAGACCCTTCTTTACATAAGCAGGCTTAAGATTGAGAGGAGGGTTATGGACTTGGACCCTACAGAATCCAAGACATTTGAACATGGTATCAGGGAAAGAACTCTGAGTTCTAATTCAGATGACACTAATTAGTTGTGTGATTTTAAGCAAGTCACTTCCTTTGCCAGGCACTCAATTTTGTTACTTACAAAATAAAATGGGGTGGGGAGAGGTAAGGAAGAGCAAAGTAATCTTTTTTTTCCCTTTTTGGAGGGGAGAAGGCAGAGCAATTGGGGTTAAGTGACTTGCCCAAAGGCACACAGATAGGAAGTGTTATATGTCTGAGGCAAGATTTGAACTCAAGTCCTCTTGACTCCAGGGCCAGTGTCCTATTCACTGTGCCACCTAGCACCCCCCAGAACAAGGTAATCTTTAAGGTCCTATCCACCTTTTATATTCAATTTGAAAAACATTCATTAAGCATTTACTGTGGCCAGAACTCTGGGGTAGGGATGGTTACAAAGTTTAGATTAGACACAGTGCCTGCCTTCGTGAAGCTTACAATCGAATAATTTCAGAATCTATGACTCCTCATTTTAATTAAAATTATACTCTTTTGTTATTAGTGGTATAGAAGCAGTAGAGCACAGTGGATTTATTTCTAGCCCTGAGTTCTAAATTCTCTTCCTCCCTCCATTTTGTCCCCCATTCATTAAGAAAGTAAGCAATAGGATATCAGTTATATGTATGAAGCCATGCAAAACACAGGCACAGTGGATTTAGTCCTGGGTTTGGATGAAGGAAGGTCTAGTTTGAAGCCAGCCCCTAATACTTACATATCTGACTCTGGAGAGGTCACAACCTCTGTGAGCCTTAAGCAACTCCCTAGAACTGATACCATAACAATCTTAAGTTGTTGTAGATTTGCCAGGGTGCCCTGGAAGAAGCCCCCTGAAGAGTCTGAAATCATAGATCCTTCTTAAATTGACATGCCAACAAGCAATCATGAAGCACACTACCCACCTCCTAACAGAAAAGTGGTGGGCTCAGTGAGCTGAATAAGACCCCTCTTTTTTTTGGATACAGCCAATGAGGGAATTTCTTTTGCTTTAATTATGCATATTTGCTACAAGGGTATTGCTTTGCTTTTTTTTTTTCTTTCTCCAGGCTGAGAGCAGGAGAGGGCACTAAGGAGGAAAGAAAATAGATTTTGTTCATTGAAAAAAAATTCCCATGCCAACCATGTGCTGGGTATTCCAGCACTGCTTTTAATGCAACCCTGGGGAGTAGCAGGGGGAGTCTCTTCTGTGAGAGTGGATTGAGGTTCTTGTTATTCCCTAGACTGAGGCCAAGAGAGAGGGCTAAGGATATACAGCAAACTTAGTTGTTAAGAAATGAGTAGTTACCCCCTGAGTCCCACATTGTCTACAAGAAGAGCACAGCAATGAGGTAGATCTTGAATATTGTTTACAGAAAGCCAGGCTTTTTGTTTACAGTAAAGCTTATCGTTACCAGTTACCTAGCCTTAATCACCTAATGGGAGTCACCTCAGACAAACTGAGACCTGGGAAAGACCTTAGCTTAGAAAGGCACCCGGGACCATCTCCAGTTGTCCTGATCTGTATCTGGCCAATGGACTCAGATGGCTCTGGAGAAGAAAGTGAGGCTGGTGACTTTGCATAGCCTGCCTCACTTAAATCCAATTCACTTGAAAGTCATGATATCACCTTTCTGATGTCATAGTCTTCTTTGAGAAATGAAGGACAAACAAGACAACATCATTACCAGCTCCTCTTGTTCTGGCCCTCCCAAAGCTCAGCCAAAGAGCCAGCTTCCTCAACAGCCAAGGAAGAAAAGTAGATATTTAGAGTACCAGTAGGAGGAATGATCTGGGTATCAGGAAGAGGAGGAGATAAAAGTAGATAACTAATTGGAAAAACCAAGGCTTGGTCATCTTCATGAGTTTCCTGACTCAAGAGAAGCTGAAGGACACAGGAGTGCCTAGATACTGATTATTCCTGATAAGTCTCTACACATCACTAAGGGAAATTCACATAAGGGGTAGCTTGTGGATTGCTGGTATGTCCCTGGTCAAAAGTCTAGTTTGAGAATTTGCCTTGGGAATAAGGTTATTAAAACAATTTTTAAAAACACTATCTGTGGATTTCTTCTAAATTTTCAGTTGTTCAGCTGAAAAGTGTAGTGTGAGAAGCAGTTCAGTTATGATAAAGCCACAACGACGCTGGAGCCCTGGGTTCTAATTCTCTTCGCCTCTAAATCACTGACCTTGGTTCTATCATGTCTCTGTGCCTTAGTTTCCCTTTAAAATGAAGAAGGTGAATTAGATAATAGGATCATAGATTGAGAGCCTGGAAAGTCCTCAGAGGCCCAATCCAACCCTCGTTTTACAGAGGAGGAAATTGAGGCACCAAGAAGCTGACTTCCCCAGGGTCACACTTGTAAATACCTGAGGGAGGATTTGAACCAAATATTCTGACTCCAAGTCTATCATTCTGTCCATGACTGGCTCTAGGGCACCTTCAACTGGACATTCTGTAGTACTATCCCCAGTTCAAGTTAAAGGTTTTAACATCCCAACTGCTATCCCAAGGCTTTTTTTCTTGAGGGTTGAGCTATGTAGCAAGATGATCTACCTACCTTCACTTCTCCATTCCCCATCCCTGCCCTCAGCAACTTAGGCAAGCCTTGAAGATTCACTTCTGACCTCTAAGCAAGGGGCTAATAGCTAAGAAAAACTTGGTCTATCTTTTAATAGCCCCAGTCCTTTGGTAGGGATGGTGGCAATGACTTTCCAGGTATAAGTATGAGAGGGAGAGAGGCAGTCCCTAAGGGAAACCTTCAAGAAAAGGAGCCCAAACTCAGGCTGGGAGTGGCAAAGTCAAGGAGGGAGGACCCAAGTTGCAGCCACACTTCCTGCCCTAACTTGCAAGTCCCATGGTGACTAAATGTCTCAACCAACAAACTCTGGGGTTTCCTCTGGCAAAGCACCCTCCTCCACTCCCCTCAGGCCCAGCTGCCACTTGTATCACAAGAAAGGGTACCAGGTTCTAACAGAGAAGCTCCCACCCAGTTCAAACACTCCCTCCTCTCTGTCTTTTACTACTGCCTAGAAAAGCAAAGAACTGAAGGGTTGTGGGTCTGGAGCAGTTCCCCCACATATACAGCTTGGGCTGGGAAATTCAAGCTTGATTGCCCTAGAGTGTGCAGGGACAGAGCTCACTGCTGGGGTGTATGGGAGGGATGGAGGCCAAGAGAAGAAAAAGGAGATGAGTACCTTGCCTGTAATTCCTTTGTGACTCCAAATGCCAACCACCTACATCTGGGCTTAGTTGTTCTTTAGGGCCCAAGGCAGAGCATGAGCAATGAAGGGGTGTCACAGGTGCACCTTTGCCTCCTAACCTACCCAACCCTCTCTGTTACAGATAAGGCAGATCTAACAAGTCATATTACCTCCTACTTGGGCCACCTGCAACCTTCTCTTCCCCCTCCTGCCTCCCTGACAGATGGAGCTTCTCCATTCTTAACACAGTTCAGAAGGAACCCTCCTCTCTCTCCCCTCATCCATCTTCATGTGGCATCAAATCAGTGCCCCCCAATACTTCACATCTCTCCCCCCACCCCATTCTGGGATGAGGTTCTATTCTCCACAGTGTAGTTAATCCCTTCACAAAGCTGCAAGTCTCACCCTCCTCCCTGGAAATGCCAAGGTGAGAGGGAACAGGTCTGACAAGTTGCTGCCAGGATCAGCTCAGCTCAGCTTTCTGTCCCAGCCAGACCCACAGCAAAATTTCCTGCCCACCCCTGGAACCAGTGCTAAGAAAGCAAGACGATAAACAAGGACCAGGAGACTGCACCAGAGTCCCTGTTATTCTGGGGTCTGCAAGTTACAAAGCCCAAAGTGGAGCATGGAGTCAGCTTAGGGTAGAAAGAAAAGCATTCTCCAAATGCTAAAGTCTCTCACCGCTGCTTTAGCAGTTTCTCTGGGGAAACTGAGGTCCACAGAGTTAAATGGATCAGGGTTGGCAAGAAGGGAGGGACAGACATTGGGGTTCAGTTTCTCTCTCTCCCCCCTGTGGCTATGAACCTTTTTTGCACTAAGGCATCTTGGGGACTGATGAAACCCACAGCCTTCCTTCCGGAGTACTCAACTAAGGCATATAATGGAAGCTGTTGCTATCTGAATTACAATGACTAGAACCCCAGAGGTGAAGATTGCAGTAAATAATAAGACAGTGAACGTTCCTGGGTTTTAGACCTTCCACCTAGAATGTGGCTTGGGAACTCATGGCTAGCTAGCTTGGGAAGGGGGCTGAGCTCTTGTGGAGGGTGGCTTCCTCCCCCAGCTCTCAGGACTACACAGGCCATGCCCAACTCAAGCTCCCCTTCCTTTCCAGGGCCTTCAATCTGAACCACTTCTCTGACAGGTCCTCTTTTGAAAGAGAGCACAGTCTACTAGACAGGCTCACACAGCTGGATCCAGGATGATGGGGAAGGAATAGTTCTGTCTGTCCCTCTGCTCACTTAGCGCTTTAGGATGGGGAAGAAAAAAAGAGAGAGATGCTCTTCTCAGAGCAGAGAGAGATCACATGATTATGAGGACCAGGCCATTGCTGCTCTCTTTCTGGGGAAATAGTCCAAACACAGAGGATTAATTGCATAAGGCCCATTGCCCCCCTAGAGGATGCCCTCTATAGGACTAAAATAAGGAAAGGATAGTTGGGTTGCATTACTGGCCCAAGATACAGCTAAAAAGGCACCAGAAGGCACAGGTGGTTTTTCTAAAAACATTTAGGTACCCACAGGAAGTGGCCCAAGTCCTACCTTCTGGTATCCCTGAGAGTAGGAGTCTTCTTTTAAAGTTGGCTTTCTATCCAAGCAGGCCTGACCCTCTTCTTTCCCCCTGCCCTTTCAATCCCACCTCCCTTCCCATGCCCCATGATTTTGTCTTTTTCAGGGTCACTGAGTCAACACAGGGTCCATCCTATACTGAGTCTGAGGTTGTTAAATATTCTTTCCAAGGTTGGGGGGGAGTGGTTCTATATGATCTCCCGAAACTTTGTCTGACCTCTTGGAAATAGAGCAGTGGTGGATGGGGGTAGAGAACCTGGGGGCAAAGCTTCCACTAAATGACACTGCCATGAATGTCACTCCTAAAGTAAGTGTTGCCTATTGCCCAGGGGCTCTAAAGAATGAAGATGGTAGGGGCAGCTAGATGGGGCAATGAATAGAGCACAGGCCCTGGAGTCAGGAGGACCCGAGTTCAAATTTGACCTCAGACACTTAACACAAAAAACTACCTGTGTGACCTTTGGCAAATCACTTAACCCCAATTGCCCAGTCTTCCCCCTCCAAAAAAAACACAAACAAAAAAAACAAAAAAAAACAAAACAAAAAAAAAGAATGAAGATGGTAGCCTAGTCAAACTGATACTAATGACCTCAGAGCAAGAGTCCCTCATTCATTAGCTTTAAGGGGCTGGCCTAGGTAAAAAAAAAAAAAAACACACACACACAGGACAAAGTAGGAGCACACACACATCATAATCCAGAGAGGAGTTTACATGCCCAAACTAGCAAATGGAATAACTGGGGCTGGGTTGTCCTGTGCTGGGCAAATATGACCCTTAGCGGCTCCCTAGGACCGTTCCCTAATGTTCTAAACCAGACCCAGATCCCATCACCCCTCCAAAAGGATGGCTGTCTTCATTGTCCTCATCTTCTCCCAGAAGTTAATCACCATGGAATCCATCCCCACCCTTGAAATAGCAGTCACTACCACCAGACTTCCTCACAAGCTGGGCCCTGAGAATGAGCCAACTGCTCTCTGGGGAATTCAATAGGCCCCATCGGCAGCCACCTGGAGAGCCTGGGAAAGGCGATACCCTAATCCGTCTGTGAAAGTCCCTGAGGACTAGGCCCATGATTGCTCCCTGCTCCTCACTCAGAGTGCTGCCAAGCAGGGTGGGGGAAATGACCTGCCCCATTCTCTTGTCTGTGTGGGCACTGACCCCTCCCCCAGTCCTTGATGTCATGGTGATGGGTGCTATAGAGACAGGAAAGCAGCGGGGGAGAAGGGGATGCTACATCAGAAGGGTTAAAGATCTGCTTCAGGTTTTTGGTCTCCAGCGTCAGCTGCTGGGGAAGAAGGGAGAGTGTTGGGGGTGGGGCAAGAAGGTTGGACCTGTAAGAGGTAGGTACTTCTGCTAAGGCTTTCCCACCCCCCTTTCTCCCTCCTTGCCTCCGCCCTCCCCCCCCCCCCACCTCCCAGCCAGGCTACCTGCTTATTTATGCAAGCAAGGGCTGGCTCTGCTACTACTGCAACTCTGATACAAGAAAATCTGGCCCCAGCAGGGTGGCCTGCCAGGCATGGTCCCAGGGATCTTAGCAGATCCCAGGGGGAGGAGAGGAGGGAAATCATGCCTGGGAGCAAAATAGTTTGTCTCCCAGAGATTCCTGGGACCCCAGGGCACACAGAAGCCAGAATGCTAAGAAAAGCAGATAGCCACTCAGTTTATGTTCCTACTACCCACCTCCCCAGTTTAGGGGAGACCTGACCGAAATCTATGGAAAAGGCTAAGTAAGCAAGGTGACTGTGTGTGCGCACACATATACATGTATATGCATATACATACACAAATGCACACACATGTGCACATATGTACACATACAGATACATAGACACAAATACAAATGTACACATATGCACACACATGTATACATACACACATATAAATGGTTTTGTTTTCCTTGTCTACTCAATGGGTGGGAGGGGGAGGTAAAAGGGAAAAAAATTCTGAAATAAAATTGAATTTTTTTTAAAAAGGAAAAAAAGGAAGGGGGCATTAAACAGGGTAGAATACCTTTTACCCTGTTCAGGCGGGGCATATCCTTAGAAGGTCAGGTCACTGGACTCTAAGCCCTGCTGCTCTCCCTCCTCCCAATCCTGGAGGCAAAGTTCAAACAATCTGTGTAACCCAACCTCGGCACAGGACATATTGCCCTAGAAGTGGGCAGGCAGAAACCATGCACTAAACAGACTATATCCCCTCCCCCCCACCTCAACTGGCCTCCTACCCCCTGCTGAAGACAGTTATGATTCCCTCCTCCAGTATGATCTCAGCACTTAGCAAACAGTTATTGTGATATAGTAACTTAAACCTCTACTCTGTTCAGTGGAAAGTTTACTTCCCCCAAGCCCAGTGGGGTGGGAATGGTGAGGGGGGATAGTAGGTAAGCCTGTGGCCCATTCCTCTTAATACCCCTGGTTGCCTAGCCCAAGAATGAGACTAGTCAGGCTAATAACCTTGTTCTCCTGCTCTTGTCTAGGGAACTTCAGGTTTAAGGGGGAAGGAGTGGGGCAGGGAAAGCAAGGGATGGGGTGGATTGGTACCTGGCTCAAGGTCAACTTAAGGCTGCCTCAGCAGACATTGCCCCACAAGTCCCCCACCCCAGACCTTACTGGACCTAATTCTGGTCCTGGTAGTAAGAGAGGAGATTAAAGGGTTCACTCACTTGTTCAGCTGCCTATCCCTTCTTAGGGCTCTATTCTGGGATAATAGCCCAGCCTCATGACTGATTTTGGGCATGGAAGTTGCTTTTAAACTGGCAACCCTGTGACCTTTCATAGTGTTTTTCCCTTTGGTAAGATCCACCACAGATTCTGTGGGCACAGAGATAGCCAGAGAAGATATTCAGCAGTGCCAAAAATGACAAGCCTGGTATCACTGCTGAGGCCTTGATCTCTGGGCTGTCCAGAAACTCTAGTCTGAATAGCCAGGAATGCCCTCCTACCTGCTCTCCCAAACTCCTATAGATCAGGCCAACTATGACCTGTGGGGAAAACTTAATAGATTTTGTATTTTTCCAAGGGCAGGGGTGGCCTGAACCTCTGGACCCTGACCAGTGGCCTGGCCTGGGGGCAGAAAGAACGTTGGGTACTGTACAGTACATGGCCTGCTTTGTGTAGGTGTTCTGAGGTCTCATAATGGGACTTAAATTCCAGAGCTCATAAAGGAGGGTTCATTAATTCACCTTCTAGGAGAAGGCCAGACCATATGCTCTAAGAAGGGTCAGCTAGAGCTTCTCCCAGGGAAAAAGCAAGGGGGAATCTGTCAGCAAGCACCCAAGTGGGTCCATCCCATCACATAAATGCAAAGGGATATGTTAAAGGCAAGCTCACACCCTGCTTCTACCCCCATCTAGGCTCAGGCCTCCCCAGGGCTTTGTTATCTACACACCCGAGGGGGCATCCTGCAGAGAACACCTTAGCAGAGAATCCGACCTATTGCATATTACAGATACCAAACAACAAAACTGGTCACAAATTCAGATCTTAAAGACTGATTTAGATCTTAAAGATCTCCCTCGAGGGAAAACTGAAACCTAGAAAGGTTAAGCAACTTTTAACAGATAGTAAGAATGTGACAGAGATAGTAAGACCTTCAAGGACACAGATGTGGTGCAAAAAAATAAAAGCTCAGATTTAATGGTTTTTGCAAAGCATTTTACATATATTATTTCTTTGATTCTTAATAACCCTGTTAAAACAGGTCCTATGATTAATTTTCATTTTAACATATGAAGAAACTGAGGTGGAGAGTGGTTAAGGGACTTGCCCAAGGTCACACAGCTAGTATGTGTATGAGGCAGAACTTGAACACGGGTCCAACTCAGTACCCTATAGTAGAGGGGGGATTCGAACCAATGTTATTGAATTTTGTTCAAATCACTTAAACTTTTTTTTTCCAGTTTTGTTTTCCTAGAACATTCCCAAAGCAAAGGATAGCTAGAAAAATTTGTCTTAGGCAAAAAAGTTCTTCCCAAATTGGAGGAAATCAAGAGGATTTCAGGAGAAACTGTTATTTGAATCAACACTACGGTTAATTTTCTGCAACAAATTTGTAGGTCTGACAAGAGCCTGGGTTGGTCTTTCTCTTATGCATTAAACACTATCATTTTATGTCACAGTTATCGAGTTTTGTGTCCCCATCACAATCCCCTAACTATATTATGAGCTCAGTGAGGTCAGGGACCATGTCTGATGCCCAGCCTGTAACAGACCTGTGTCATATGTAATCTTTCTGCTCCCCTACATAATTGTGACCTAGTAAAGGTCTGCTGAATTTGAACAACAAATTTTCTTAGCATACCCCTTACAGAGTGCAAAGATCCTCACCTCTACCCTTGGGGGAAGAGGGTGGGCAGGATGAAGGAGGAAGCCCTGGGCCCTCCCTACCCCACCTCAACCTCCTCATACCAAGCTTTCAGATAAGGAATGCTCACCTTATCTCCTAGGGGCTTAAAGGACAGTGGGTTCTCTATAGAGCTACCAATGCATTGGAAAATTCACAGGCTGTAAATGACAGCCAAGAACCAGAGGATAGATTGTTCTGGCAAAAAATACCAGAACCTCTGGCTCAAGAGAAAGCCCGACAGCAACTCAAACCTGATCCCTATTTTAATCTTTTCAATGACCCAACTGAGGTCAACATGGTTCTCTTTTCCTCAGGAAAAAATAAAACCACAATACCTCATTGGAGTCTAATCAATCTGTACCCCTCCTACCTGCTACTGATTTCCAAATGGAATATCTATCTCCTCACCCCATAGATCAGAGATGGCCCTGTTGAAGAGCATCTTTGAATAAAGACAAAAAACATCATAGGTATGGCCTGTCTGAAACCCAGACTACTCTAGATACCTGAATGGGGGGGCGGGGGGAACCAGTGTAATGGAACAGTCAGCAAAAAAAAAAAAAAACTTATTTTTGAGCCAATAGATGGGTTGAATCCTGGCTCAGAATTACAACTTAGTAGTTGAGTACTTTGGTCAAGGTACTTAACCTGAGACCCATTGATAAAATGGGGATATATTTATATTGCTTAGAGATACTGCCTTGTGACTCAGTTTCCCTTTTTGTAAAGTGGGGGTAGTAATATTTCTATTGCTTAGAGGTACTTGGTACCTTCCTGATACTCAATTTCCTCATCTGTAAATAGGGGATAATATTGTATTCTCTCAATAGAGGCCAATGGCACAGTGGAAAGAGCAATGCACCTGGAGCCATAGGGACTTGGACTTGAGGATCAAATGAGAGGATATAAGTAAATCTGTCAAAAGCTATAAAAATGTGAGTGATGATCATTGATGGGGCTGGCAGTGAAAGTATCACTATTCTTCCCACTCAGTAAGGGTTGAACCATCTTTCCAGCAGGGAATCTCCTTGGACCTCCTTCCTTCCTTGGGACAGGGCAATATTTATTATTACTTTTACCACAAGCCAGTGGGCACCCACAGTCACTTCAATTTCAACAAATATTTATGAAGGTAGTTTATTGTTGCTCAGTTGGTTCAACCACGTCTAAGTCTTTGTGACTCCATTTGAGGTTTCGTTGGCTAAGATACTGGAGTAGTTTGTCATTTCCTTCTCTAGCTTATTTTACAGATGAAGGAAACTGAGGCAAACCAGGTTAAGTGACTTGCCCAGGGTTTCACAGCTAGTAAGTATCTAAGAGCAGATTTGAACTCAGGAGAAGTCTTCCTGACTCTAGGCCCAACCACTCTCTATCCAATGAGCCACTTAGCTGCCCCTATTGATGCATAAACAAAACCCCCAAACATTCCCTGACTTTAATGAGCTTATATACTGTATCTGCAGTCAGATGATCTGACTTGGTCACTTAACTAGCTGGGAACACTAGAATTTAAAACAGCTTGAGGACAAGGATTCTGAGTTTTTTCCCTCTCTGTATCTCCAGTGCTTCGAGGAGATGAATTAGGTCATCAGCTCCTTAAGTGTGGAAACTGCCCAAACTTCACTCCACAGCACCAAGATCAGAGTATAAAGTAGTTCACTGAGCATAACACAGATGTGTTGAATCCCCCTGAGGACAGGTTACCCAGCTCAAGCATCTGTAGATGTCTTCCCCTGGAAAAGTGCAAGCCAGTGCAGGCTCTCCCATAGGTCTCTGGAAACCTACCCCTTGCCCCTTGGGGAGCTCTAGCTAAACACATATTTCCCTAGACAGAAGCTGTGGAAGGCTTAACAATCCAGAGAAGGAAGTTCAAACTCTCTAACTCTCTCTCTCATGAGGGGAGAGGGCAAGACTTGGGGAGTTCTACTTGTGCTTGAGGACTTCCTTCACCAAGAGGGAGGGCACTGCTTCTAGATCTCCTAGAACTTTCTCCCTTCAAGCTCCCAGGAGAAAAATCTGGAAAATGGGGAGGTGGGGGAAGGGGAGATAAGAGATTAAAGTTCATTTAATTTAATAAAGAATGACTGATGTCCTCAGCATAAATTTCAGGATGATGAACTCTAGGTGGGGGCTGGAGGTTACCCGTTTCCTGACTCACCTCAGGGCACCAACTTGAGTCTCCCTCCTGCCAGGAAGCTCCTGCCCTCCCTTCCCTGAACATGTGCCTTTAGCAGAGCCAACCTGGCACAGACAGGAAGTAGGAGGTGGAGGATGGTGTTCCCAGCACCCAGTTAAATCCAGGAAAAGGCTCCTGGCGACCTAACCTGTTGGCTCTCTCCACCCTGCCCCCAATCTCCCTGCACGGTGCCCTTCCTCCACTCTGAACTCTGCCCAGCCTCTAGTGCCAACGCTGTCCAAATTAGCCAGCAGGAAGCCATCTGGTTGCAAGTTAACAGTTCGATTTTCTGGGAGACGAAGTGCTGAGGTCCTAGGTTATGTTCCTCCCAGGCTAGGCACCAGTACAGAACCCCTGGAATTCAGCAAGGCCAGGGACCCACCCCTTCCTGGCTCTTTAAAATCTCCCATAATCTCTGGGGACAGATAACTCAGAACAACAACTCTATATTTCTCCAACCCCCATCCTCCACCAGCTAATCCAAGTTGAGATCGTTTGGGGAAACACCAAACATGGAAAAAGCAGCAAATTATCCTAGTTTGTTTGCCCTGGGAAATCCTCCACTCTCCCTTCACCAGGTTCCCTCCGAATGAATCTCTTTTCCCTCAAGCTTCCCAGATAAAGGCTTATGCTTACTTCTCACATTCCTGAGACTCATAAATCCTCTTGGGTAGCGGTATCATCAGCCTTGAGACTCATTTTTTTTTCCTCCTTCTCCCCACCCTCATCTTTGCCCTCTGCCCGGTTCCAACCCCCTCCTGCCCCAAGGCAGTGGGCTTTGTTCCTTTTTTCTTAGAAGCCACCTCAAACTTTGGGAGGGATGAAGTCCAACCTGACTGAGGTTAATGATACACAAGTTACACTCCCCCTACCCTCTTGTTGAGGTTAAAAAAAAAAAGCTTTCCTAATTTCCCCCTCTTCTCTACATTGCCCTACCCCCCGGGTTCTACACCGACGGCTGTAGCTCCCCATGGGGGGCGGGGTGGAGAAGAGGATGTATATTCCTGCAGTCGCTATCTGCAGTGTCTGCTGGACATCCCTGAGCTCCAGTGCCCACCCACCTGTAGCTGCAGAGAAGAGGCTAGCAGACTGCGCGCGCGAACACACACACACTCTCTCTCTCTCTCTCTCTCTCTCTCTCTCTCTCTCTCTCTCTCTCTCTCTCTCTCTCTCTCTCTCTCTCAGAAACGGGGCGAGGGGAAAGTGATAGCGCTTCATCCCCGGACACAATTGGGTTTCACCCCTCCGCTCTGTTGCTTGCACCTAGCCAAGTTGGGGGGGGACAGTTGGGGAGTGGGCCAGCAGACATAGGTGTGAAGAGGGGTCGATCTCATCGCCCTCCCCAAGACCTCCCGAGAATGCGGCGGCAGGCAGTCTGCCTCAGCGTGGCAGGGACGGATCCAGGGTGGGGGTGCGGGGAGACAGGAAGGGACAATCTGTATGAGAGACACGCGTCGGCTGGGCCAGCAGCAGGCGGAAACTGCCTCCATATCGCGGGCTTTGGCTTCAGAACGGAACAGCGGCGGCTTTGGGGCTAGGGTCCGCGGCTTTATCCCAAGCACACCTGGCTGTCTCCCTGGAACTCCTCCCCCCTCCCCCCTTCGCATCCCAGACCTGGGCGCACTTGGTCGTTACCTGTGCGGGTTGGCTGTCTTCCCGCGGCTCCCCGGCAGCTCCAGGCTGCGGCTCCTCCGCGGCCCTCTGCGCCGTGGCCTCGGCCGGCCGCTCCCCGGGCTGGCCGCGCAGCAGTTCTTCCCGCACCTGGATGCCTAGCTTCTGCAGGCGTTCGTCTGCCTCCGGGTCGACCACCAGCAAGCGCACGGAGTTGAGCGCGGCCCGGATGCGGCTGACCACCTGCTGGTGACTCTCCTGCTCCACGTTCTCTCCGTTCACCTCCACCAGCCGGTCACCGGCCAGCAGTCCCGCCTTTTCGGCCGGCGAGCCTGGCTCCACAAGCCGGATGAACTGTCCCACTTTTCCCTTCTCGCCGTGAAGGTGGAAGCCGTAGCCATTGGGTCCCTTCTCCAGGTTACAGAGCCGGGGCAGGGGGCTCCCGGAGTCTCCGTCCGCGCTCATCTTGCTCCGGCCGGTTCACCAATCACCTCCTCCCACCCCCCTGCCCTAGGAGGCGGGGATCCGGGATGAAACTCAGCAAGGAATTCCCGGAGTAGGTACCAGGGAAGGGGCCGCTGGAACTCCTCTAAGTTCCGAAGTAAAGGAAGGGACCAAAGACAGTTCCGCACCGAGTCTGAGGGTTCCAGAACCTGTCACAGCCCCTTATCCCGGGGGAGGGGCGGTTCAGGCCCAATTAGGAACCGGCGGAGAAAGGGGGTGGGGGTGCTCTAGCTGGCTGAACAAAGCGAGCCAATGGGGACGTGGAAGGGGCGGGGGGTTGCTAATGGGCACTCTGAGCGGGCGAAGGAGAATGCTAGAGAGGTGCATTACCAGGCTTCAATTAGGCGGGGGTGGAAGGTGTGGCATCTGGAGTTTGAGGGAAGGAATCCCAGCTGGGTTCCCTTACCTGTGCGGACGCCTCTGCATCAGCCCGATCTCGGAAGCCTGGTTCCCGGGCCCTGATTAATGGTTTCGAAGGACAGGGGCTATTGAAGCCGACCTTCAGCTAGGGAGAGGCGGGAACCTAGGACCCTGAAAGTCCCAGAAAATGGGCGCTCAGGTTGGGCCTTGGGTGCCGTTTGTATCAGATTGTGAGATTAGTACGGGGACTCAGGAGGCAGCCTCTACGGAGAAATCTCTTTCCCTTCCAGGGACAGAGAAGTCTCAGAAAACTTTAGTAGTAAGGGCACATAGCCTAGCCAGCCGGTCCACCCACCTCTTCCTCCCTAGAGATGTTTAAATAACAACATCCTTCAAGTTACCGGAGCTTTCTGGAACCAAAATATATCATATCCCCAGGACCCCACTGCTGAATACAAAGACATCGGCCTAAACTCTGCTGGAGCAGAGGCGGGTGGAGGTAGGGGGCGACCGAGAGGGATCTATAGCTCACCCCACCCCCAACCTAGGGACTTCTCCCCAGGAAGAGGAGACCCTAGGGTAATGTGATTTTTCCCGGAGGGAAAATGGAGATTGCTAGGGTGGGGAAGAGATTTCTCATATAATCTGGCAAGGGGAAAGGGGGTGGGGAGATGGGAGGAGGTAGTGATGTGGTCTGATGGGGCCTGTTAAGGATCAAGATAGTCTGAGGAAATAAGTGAATTCGAGAGTAGAGCCCAACACAGCTTGGATTACAGCCAGGTTAGACAGAATTCCCAAAGCAGATTCACAGGCAAAATGCTCTAGGGCAAAAAAAAAAAAAAGCACACTTTGGTTTACAGGTACATTACCCGTAGCCCTCTTGGAGAATCTTTAATCCTGATGCCACGTTGCTAAGGCTTTCTGAAGAATACTTCACTTGCATTGATTCTCATTCCCTTGGCCTTGCTGTTAGCAGGGGCCTCTTGGAATCATGAAGAAAAGGGGGGAAATCTGGCCCTGGCCTCTGGATTTTCCCGGTGCAATCTACCTAGCTAGCTTGGTATCCCCAGGAAAAAGAGGTAGAACCCACTGCCTCCCACCAAACCCTCTTCAAGGAATTCGTGGGACTTGGTATACTCTCGAAAATACTGCAGTTTAATTCTGAAAAACATACAAATGCCAATACTAACCAGAGGAAGAAGCATCACTTTCATGCAAAACATGGTTCCCTAGAGCTGGAAGAAGCCTGGAGCCACCTTTTGGAGACCAAGTTGGAAGGCCTGCTTTATTGTAGGCTATCGTTTTTGGTCTCTGACTTGAAAGCCCAACTGAGGCAGCCACACAAAACTGAAATGCTCTTCTTTCCCCCACTGTCACATGCTTAGGCCTGGATTGGAGTGGGGACCAAGGCAAGAAAGCAGAGTTGGCATGAGGAGTTTGGACTAAGTGGGAGAAGGTAAATGGGCAGATCACATATGGATTTGTGGTACCTGTCCCTACAGAATCTCATGTCCTGCAGTACATGAGACAGGACTTTGGGAAAACAATCACTTGGGTACCCTCCCAAGGCCCTAACCATGGAGATCTTGCTCCATACAGGTAACTTATTCAGGAAAAACAAACCAAAACAAAACCAAAAAATCTGTCTCCTGAACCCTAATTGATCTAGCCTCATTTCCGGTCAGGTTTCTGGATACTGAAGCAAGATGAGTAGAAAGAGGAAGGGGACCCCCATCTGGCCTTGAAGGTACCTAATGCTTAGAACAATATAAGGGAAGGATGGACTGGTGTTAATGGGAGTTAATGGGAGAGGCAGGTCTCTGTTTGCTTCATTCTGATTACTTTATCTGGGTCAAAGACCTGGTTCTCTTAGAACAACTTGAATGTGGTAAAGAGATTGACAGTCTGGTGAAGACCAGCTTGGACCCAATCCTTAAGGAAGAAAGAGATGATGAAAGGTAAGAAAGAGGGGTAGCTAGGTGGTCCAGTGGATAGAGCACTAGCCGTTGAGTCAAGAGGACCTGAGTTAAAATCTGAATTTAGACACCTGCTAGTTGTGTGACCCTGGGGAAGTCACTTAATCCTGACTGCCTCCCCCAAAATTAAAAAATTTTTAAAATAAGAGGGAGAGCTTCCTCATTTCCTCCTCCTCATCTAAGAGAAATGCTGAAAAGCTATATGTTAAGGTTGTGCATTTACCAAAAGCCTTGGGTCAAGAAAAGAAAATCCTTGGCCTGACTCTCACTGACACTTCCATCCTTGCCTAGGATGAAACTCTGAAGCATGGATACTCTCTTGAAGTTCTTCATCAAGGAAGCCCAGAAATGGGCAATGAGGGAGCCCAGAATCCCTTTTTTCAAGTGGCTCAGATGGGGGCAGAGGAGGAAAGGTCAAGAAGGGGAGAAGGACATCAGTAATGAGTTGTTTTATTCTCAGATGGGGATCTAGGGAAAGAAGATAGACAAAGCCGATTGAAGTTGTGCTACTCTTACACACACACTCACACACACGTCACACCTTCACATCTGTACTCTCCTGAGGTTTTCACTCATTTGACTTTTCGTGCTTAGGAATCACACTACAAATCAGACCCCAGTGATCCAATGGTTATTGTGGTCCCTGAGCCTCTGGGGAACAAAAAGTACAAAGGCTGCCCCTCTCTTATGAGTTAAAGCCTAGTGGGGGGCTTGGTGGCCAATAACTGACCTTTTATGGGACCTACTGGTGAGCTGGAACAAAGCCACAGTCCCTCTAGTTATGAGTTGACTGTGGGGAGGTGGGGGTGGGGGGAGGAGGCTTTACCAGAGAAGTTTGGCTGGAGGGGCCCTGAACTGAAAGGAAATAGAGAGATTATTCATCGTTGGCCTCTGACTGTTTCCCTGAAGGAACTGGGTTTTCTATTTTCCAAAGTTTTCAATATTGTGGTGCCTGAACAAAATTTAACTTAAAAGTATCTTTGGTCTTCAAATGCCCACAAACCCATACCAGGGACCCAGAAACAACAACTACTGGGAGAAGGGGAGCAGGGAAACATGGGGTAAGCCTAATGTAGAAGTCTAGGTCCCTCCTGGGGGAAAATAGTGATGGTATGGTGTGTATGTACAACTTATTTCTTTGGCATTCCTGATGCTTGCTTCTGCCCTTTGAGCCTTGTTTTCAGTTGTGAGGCTCGTTCCCCCATTAGAGTACTCAAGATGTTGAGCTGAGTCTGGCGGTGGGGAACAGTGCTCAACCCAGTGGTTGGTTCTCCCCAGGCTCCCTCAGCCCCTTCTCTCACACGAATGGGCAGCAGCTAGGCTGTTTCCTCTGGGATTGCACATAGTCGTGAATCTGGAAGCTGGGTTCATTTGCCTGTGGTTGCCCAGCTCGGTGCTTCAGCTCCCTAAAAGAGGTCAGGGTTGAGATCACAGTTCCAAAAGAGTTCCCCTCATCCCCCATGCTCAGGTGATGGGTCCCTCAGGCTCTGGGGCATTCTTTTATTCCTCTCCCCCACCCTGCTTCCCAAGAAAGGACCCTCCCCTGTCCCATAGACTGACCTGGCAATAGCTAAAAAGGCTAACTCCACATTCATGCCTGTCTTGGCACTGGTTTCCATGAAAGGCACACCATATTCCTGTCAAGTAAAAAGTCTCTTCAGGATCCACTGTTCCCCCTGGTCAGTCCCTTCCTCAACCCTCTCTGTATCCCATGGGCAATCACTTACTCTAGCCAATGTCTCTCCATCTTCAGATCGGACTACCCTTTCTCTGCTCACATCCGCCTGCAAAATCCACACCCATAACTGGAGAGGGATCTTTTCCCTCTACCCTCCTCTCCCACCAGAGCCCAAGACTCTCCCTTCCCAGAGAACGGGCCCTGCCTGCCCTCTGCTGGTTGCCTGTGGGACTCACGGACAGTTGATTGCAGACAAATGCCAAAGAGATGGGGTTAGAGCCGGGTGATGGGACGACCTATGGCTGAGGCTTTAGTTTAACTTGGGCTTGGTAATGGAAGACTTCTAGATCCCAGAATTATCAACCCAGGACACTGAAGACTCTGGCTAATGTGGTCAGGTCCCATTATAGACAAGGATTTGGGAATCCGAAGAAAGGGATCAGTCTCAGCCTCAGTTCTTAAACCTAACTCCACTAATGGAAAGGACACGGACATAAGGGTTCAGGCCTTCCCTATATGTGATGATGGACAGAAAAGACCATCTCCCATATCCTCTCTGAAACCTAGTTATGAAGGTTTAAACCCTGAGGGGAGGAAATGTGAGAATGTATGGAAGAGCAGAACCAAAGATGCCTCCTTCTTCCACCACATCCACACGTTCCCTATCTCATAGATTTTTTTTAATAAGGGAGGAGGTAAAAGGAGAGAAGGAGAGAATTTGGAACTCAAAACTTTACAAAATGAATTTTAAAAATTTTACATGTAATTGAGAAATAGTTAATGAAATAAAAATATACTGAGAAAAATAGACAAATGTATTGGTTTATTTTAATAAATCAAAACCCAAACTGAATACTATTGAAGTAATGGCCAAGCTTCCTTCCCAACTCCCACAACACATTTTAGAGATGAGGGAATTGAAGTTGAGAAAGGTTAA
This sequence comes from Gymnobelideus leadbeateri, assembly GCA_011680675.1. Taxonomy (NCBI): domain Eukaryota; kingdom Metazoa; phylum Chordata; class Mammalia; order Diprotodontia; family Petauridae; genus Gymnobelideus; species Gymnobelideus leadbeateri. Next base: position 613,734 of record WOXC01009135.1, read on the forward strand.
ATGACTTGCCCATAGTTGTTTAGTGTTTGAGGTAGAATTTGAACTCAGTTTTTACTAACTCAATGTTCAGCACTCTGTCCACTATATCATATGGAGTCTTTTGAAGAAAAGTTAGAAGACACCTCCATTTTTCTTTATAGAAAACTGGGGGGCTATGTTGTGAAATATTTTTTCTTTGAGATACTAGCTAGTGTTACTAAACTTTATAAAAGTCTTATTTTATTCTTTGTTTTATAACTCAGGGGAAAGAAGATGGATAAAGGATGTAGATAATATAAAATAAAAGTTTGGATTGCATGCCATCTTGGGGAGGGGGAGAAAATTTGGAACTCAAAACCTTGTGGAACTTAGTTATAAATGAAAAATAAATAACTAAATTAAAAAAAATAAAAGTTGTTTTTTTAGATAGAGGAGGAGGTATTTTGTGATCCTAAAGGAGGGTGGAGAGTTACCTTAGTGAGGTAATTGGTTTAGAAGCAATACATACCTTGTTGCCTAGCAACATGATCACCACATCCTTTTGGGCATACTCATGTATCTCAGTGAGCCAGGCCTATAAGAGAGGGATAAGATGAGTGAGTGGAGAAAAAAGGGACCTGATTGGATGGCAGGACTCAGCCTGAGAAGATCCCCATCTACCCCAATCAATGCTCTACCCTTTCCCAGTACCCTCTTCACCAGTTATTTCCACCTTTATCAGTTATTTCCTCTGTACTGACTCATTTCATTGGTCACAGTCAATTCAAATTAATAATCATTTACTAAATATCTAGTCTGTAGAAATACAGATAAAAATAAAATAGTCCTCAAATTCTACCAAGAGAAAATAAGCATATATGTCTCCTGTATCTCAACTTTCCTACTTCTCCCTCAGCCAAACTCATCGACCAATCCATCAATCAATTAATAAGTTTTTATTATTATATAATATGTCATACTATATAATAAACCTATCCTGTGCCAAGCACTGCTGAGACAAAAATAAAACAAAAATAGTACCCACCCCCAATAAGTTTATATCCCAATGGAATTTTTCTGTATATCTATATCTACATGTGTGTACATAATATACACATACATATGTATACATACATGTGTTTGCACATAGACACCTATATGTTTGATATCTCAGGTGCTACAGAGTAGTAGGAATGGAACCTTGCAGGGGTTCCTACCACTCCTACTTCTCTGTGTTGGAATCCTTACTTTAAGGTCCAGCCCTTTGTCTGTGAGGCTTTCCTTGTTTGACTGCCCAAACCATAGCATTCTTTCTTTTCTCTGAACCTCTCTGACACTGAAAAGTTTGGGTATCTCCCCACTGCATTGTAAGCTCCTTAAGGGACTCTCTTAAGCCACTCATTTGAAACTTTCACAATATTTAGTATAGTGCTGCTCTGCACATAGTAAATAGTCAGCTGCATTTTGGGTTTGGTCCTTTGAGGGGTATGACCTCTCTTCTTGCCTTCTGTTTATTCCACATCCATGCAGATTACATACACATTGTCCTAACCCAAACGGTAAAGAGACCTTCATGTCTGGAGCCAGTAGTCCCAGTGGCCTGGGCCCCTAATTAGTAACTCAGGGGAAACCTGAAGTTATTTCTACGTACTTTTATATGAAAAGTATATGTGAATCATCCACAGGGTTCAGAGTCATTACAGGGCCCAGTAGCAGCTGTAGGCTTCCTACAGACTTCAGCTTATTTGCTAATAAAACACAAAAGGGCAGTTATCTGTTTCTGACTCATCAGCTCAGGTGCTTTTAGAAAGTAGTTTTGCTCCCAGGGCAGGGAGTTATGGTGGGGAGAGAGTCCTGGCCTTGGGTGCTATGTGGGGGAGCCACAGAAAGGGAGGGACTTACCCGGATATTGTCAAAGGAAGATTTGTTGGTTATATCATAGAGCAGGAGCAGGGCTAGAAGGGGAGAAAAAGCATAGTGGAAATTTGGGAGCTCTGCTGTTTGGTAGAGGGAGGAAAAAGGAAATGGGAACTGGGGAAAGGGTATAGGGCACAGAGCCTCTGGGGCGAGGTTAAAGAGACCTACCCTGGGCATCCCGGTAATAGGCATGGGTGACACTTCGGAATCGCTCCTGCCCTGCTGTGTCCCAAATCTAAGAGGAGACAGAAAATCAGTAAGAAGCAGAGAGAGAACTAATCACTCTAGGGAAAACAAAACCCTCTGAAGTAAGATAAAGGAAAGTGTGACTGAGTCTCTCTTGCACTGTGCCAGGTACAAGGTAGAATTCCCTAAAGAGTAGTGGGGCATTGGTCACATAGACCTCCTTTCCAGTGAGGAGGAAAATACTGGACCAGAGTCCCTGGACACTGACTGCCTGATCTGACTTCCTGGAATTTTCTAGGCTCCTTCTCACCCTAACTTCAAGGAGTGAGTGGGGAAGAGTAAACATGAGATGTTCCCTCAGTACTGGAGGAAGAAGCCACTTTTAAAGTGAAAAGGGGACTGGACATGGAAGGCTTCTAAAATATTTGTTTAAAAACCTTGGGGCAGGGCTAGAAAGAGAAACCTTAAATTGAGAGAAACCTATAATAGAAGACAGAGAGCTTAAAAACTGTTATTTCTATATAAACAAGAGCAACTTCCTCCCTCTCTTGGGCCCCACAGGAAGTTACCCCAAACAGAACATAACCACAACCCTCGATAGGCCTCCTGTGGCTAAGCCCTATCAGTACAGGCAGCCTGATCATTCCCTCTCCTCTCCCCATCCCCCAACCCCTATCCCTTGACTTACCTGCAGTTTCACTTTCATGCCATCCACAGTCACCACCTTATTCTAGAAAAGAAGTAAACAATAAGGGTGGAGGGAAACTGGGGAGATTTGGGGGTACTCAAGTGCCTCACCTTTTAGCATACCATCCTTAGAGGGATCTCATACCCTGGCCCTCTCAAGGAAACTTGGAGATTTGGAAAGACCTAGTATCACTTGTGGTCCAACCCACCCATGGAGGTAGGAGGGGCTCCAAGAATAGAAAGGTTGGAACTTACTCTCAGCTATCCCTGGTTTTTTCCAAACCTTCCCTCCCCTATTCTTTGCTCCACTTTGGGATTGGGTTGGTGGGGTATGGATCATAGTGTAGTTGAAAGAATGAACCCTAATTCTTAATTTGAATCAACAGCTAGGACTCCTCTGGGTATTCTTTTTCCACCCCATGTCCGCCACCCCAGAAAATATACAGTTTTGTCACAGTATCTTGCATAGTAATTTAGTAATTGATATCACCATGACTGTCTCCTAGAGACATGGTCCCAAAGGTCCAGCCTGTGGACTTTGATGTGGAATTACTACTTGGTGGCTGGGCCAGCTTAGTCTGGGAGCCAGGGGTCTAATTGAGGAGGAGGGGACAGAGTCACTACCATGGAGCTGTTACCCTGCTCCAGCTATCACCCATCCTCATTTCCCATGACTGAAGGCTTCAAATAATCTTTTCCTCCTGATTAGACTCTCAGTTCTTTATGCTCACATAACAGAGTGGTTTGGGGTCTGAGTCCAATGGCCCAACCATCTCATATCCCTGGGCTAGGCCAAACATAAATGCTGACTCCTCCCAGTCCTGCTGGAAAAGTCACTCCAGAGACTGATGGCCAAGAAGGTTGAACCAAGAGAGAGAGTCTTACAAGTTCCCTTAGACCTTTTTCCACAGAAGGAGAACCTTTCAATGTCTTTCCCACAATATCCAATCCTATTGGACTACAAGTTCTATGTGGTAAGAGACTGTCTATTCTTTATCCTAATGCCTAATACAAAGATTTGTACACTGTAAATTACATAAAGAATTGACTAGTTGAGGGGACTGGGAAGCATTCTCTCCAGAGGGCAACAGGAAAGATAAAGTAGGGAAGATGGTATTCTAACCAAAAGGAGAAGGGAAGAATCATTCTTCTTCTTGCTATTCCTAACAGGTAAATGATCATTATTCCCAGATTTCCCTGGCTGGGACAAAACTGAGGGATTTAGTGCAGTTCCCATAAGTCCACTAAGCAGTGAGAGCATAAGAACTCAAATACAGAAATCTTCTGTTCGAATCCTCAACAGACATGGATGTAAGGAAGGACAATGACCCCATTGGCCATGAGCTGTAGCCCCAAGGCCCCACCTATCTGGAGGAGCCCACAGCCACCTCACCCGGAAGTCTATGCCGACAGTGGCTATGAAGGTCTTGGACAGGAAAGTCCCGTCTTTGAAATGGATCAGGAAACAGGTTTTCCCAACGCCTGAGTCTCCCAACAGCATTACCTAGGAGATGAGGCAGAGTTGGGTTAATAGGGTTAGGCAGGACAAAAGAGCTAGTGAATGAAGAGGTGCCTGGAAGTAATAGGTGCTCATCAATTTCTTATTGATTGATTGGGGGAGTTTGGCAGGATGAGGCTCAAGGTTGTAGGATACAACCTTGGGGAAGACAGAAATTGTTTTGCTAGATTCCAGAGAGTAGAATAGGTGCATTGGGCATAAACTGGAGGGGAAAAAAGTCAGTTAGTCTTGATTTCATGGGAAAACTTCCTAATGATGAGAATTGGCAGCTTTGGGAAGGAGAGAATTCTTCTTCACTGGAGGTCTTCAAACAAAGTCTGGATGACCACTTGCCAGATACATAGTAGTAGAGATTCTTATGGAATGTGGAACCCTGTTGGCTTCTGCCAGCCCCACCCCACATGCCTTTCTAATCAGCACTTGGGAGATAGTCATTTACCATAACCATTCCTCCCAATCAGTCCAGAACTCTATTTCCTGGATTAAGGATGAGTGGGGAGGACACACAAAACATGGGGTGGTGGAAAACTGTTGTTGTTTGTTCTTTGTTCTTGAAGAGGACCATGAAATCAGGGAGGTGATGCCATGACATGCAAGTGAATTGGATTTAACTGAGGGAAGGTGGTTTGAAATCACTTTTTCCTCCTTAACCTGAATAAATGTGGGACTTTGGGCAAGGTGGATGACTTTTGGGGGACATGTTTCCTCGTGTGTCAAATGAGGATCTTGGACTAAATGCTTGATAAGGTCTTTTTTCTGTGCAAATATTCTGTATCTACAAACTGGTAGAGAGGGATTGGCTAACAATCTGATTGAGCAGTTTACCCCTGCGGTGGAAGGAGAGGGTAGATAAGGGAATACATGTATCCTAGCTGCCTATTACTAATCTCTCAGGCTTCTGGAATCTCTAACTCCAGTTATGGGGAGGGAGGAGTGGTAGCTGCCTGTGTGTTTTATATGTCATGCTAGTTACCCTCCCAATCAGGCAAATTCCATTAAATACAAACAGACCACCCAACATCCCCATCTTCTAGGCAAACAAGTGAACTAGGGACCTCTGCTCTGTTATCAACGACCTAAATGCTAGGGCTCACTAACCTTCCAGGACATTGGGCATCAGCATGTCTCCTCCCCTTATGATAATCCAATTACGTTTTTGATTCAACAGACATATATTAAAACCCCTGTATGTGAGCTGTTGGGAAGCCCATTTCCCACCACAACAGTAGGCACCGAAGCTTTGGGAGGGCAAGTGGAATACTTTCCTTCCAAATGGCCCATACCAAGACCTTAGGACCCCATTTACATCTGCTCCTGATGAATAGAATCTTTTCTGGTGGAATGTTCTGGAATGGGAGTATGAAAATCAAGGCAGGTTTCTTGTGAGAGGCAGGGTTCTTTTCACACAGAAGTAGCAATACCCAGATATATACCATGTCCCCCAAAGGGTCCATAACAGAGCAAGACTGGGACTTAATACAGTGCCCCTTTCAAGTTCATTAAAGTTCAGTTAAAATTATCTTTTTGCTATTCCTAACACTCCACACTGTATCTCTGAACTCTGTCTTTGTACTGCCTGTTCCACATAATGGGAGTGCCTTAGAATCACTCAATTCAAGCCCCACCTTCCACAATAAATAGTTCCTGATCCCCCACCCCAACCTGCTACTGCTCTCCCTCCCTAATTATCTGGGATTTATTTTGTATTTTTTCTGTCTACTACCTGTATATTATATGTGTACATTTTGACTCCTCCAATAGAATACAAGTTCATTAAGGGTGAGGACTATTTCTTTTATTTCCTTAACAACTAGCAAAGTATAAGGCAGATTGCTAGGTAGCACTTACTCTTTCATCATCTTTTTCAGATTATCTAGGAATAACTGAACTCTTTGAGGACAGTGAAAAGATTAAATGAAGCTAGCTGTCAGGTTTGATTTCTCTGGAGAAAAAGAGTGAATTTAACTAACTAGGCCAGGATATTTCTTGAAGTTTATTATGGTGAATTGGAGACGGGAAGAGGAAAAGGCTCAAGAACCAGTGACAAAAGGGGGAAAGCACACCACTGACTCTATTTTAGGATATTTTTAACTGAAGAAGCTCTTGAAAAGGAATGAGGTCGATCTCAGCAATGGATCCTGAAACAGGACACCTCTAAGTTTGAGAAATGTGTCATAGTGCTTAGTACCTAGACCCAGCAGGGGTCGGTTTCCTTGTATGTAAAATGATAGTCATACTAGATAATTTTGAAGGTCTTTTCACTGCCTGCCCCTAAGTTTACAGGTACAGCTCCTGGCCCCTAGGGACAGGGCGCCCTCCTTCCAAATCCTCTTTCTCTATCCCCATAACCCGACTCCTTCGGACTATTGGATTGGGAGAAACGCTACTGGGGCTTTCTAGGGACAAGGTTGCCATTGGAGATACTCTTGATCTCTGTAAATTTTCCAGGAAGGAGTGCTAGGTCCAATGTAATCTAGGTGGGCCAAACAATTGGGAGGAAGGGATGGGAAGGATGCTCGCCAGCCCGGCTTCCCCCTGCCATCACATTCATTTGTCCCGCAGAGAAAACAAAACTGCCAAACAAGTCTGGGATCTAGGTCCCCGGGGACAGTTTCAACAACTTCAATTAGACTACCTTAGCTCCAAAAAGAACTGGATTGCCTGGAGTGAAATGGGGCTAGGAACTGAGCCCGGATTGGCTCCATTCAGGTAAGACCGAGAAAGAGGGAGGGAGGAAGACTTAGGAAAGGGGGCAGAGCCTTTGCCCTGGGTTTCTGGTAGTGAGAGATCGCAGAGCACACCGACCTTGCCTGCTAGATCGTAGCTTGGACTGCTTGGCGAGAATCGCTGCGGGGTCCCGCTATCCCGGGCAACAGTGGTGCCAATGGGGTTCCTCATGTCCCTGCTTGAGAGACTATGCCAGACTGAAGACCACGAAGAAAACTTGCTCAGCCCCGCCCAAGGCTCCACTCGCCCTTCTCTTCTGCCACGTCGGGCCAGACTGTGTCAACCCGCTACTCCCCTCTGTGACTGGCCCCAAGTGGGCCAGACATCCTTCCCCCTGGTCGGTTCCCGGGGCCACCCCCCCCACACACACCCCCTTCCCCGGGGCAGCTCCCCACTCTTCGCCCTTTCCCCCAGAGGGGAGGGACTAGAGGAAGCAAGGGTAGGGAGGGGCCGCAGGGGCAAGCAAGGGTAAGACTCCTTAACCAAGTCTCAAGCCAGGGCTTGAGGCACAAGCCAGGGCACAAAGGCACAAGCCAAGAAGGCTAGGAACCAACCCTTCGAGGGAAGAATGAGGTTGAATACTTCATCAGTTCCAGGGAAATGTCTACTTAAACACGTCAACAGACTAGCTCCAGCTCTTCATTAATGCCACGGGGCATAGGGCTAGCAGGTGGCGCCAGAGCGCTGTCCCGGGCAAGTCTGACCCTGCTAAGGGCTGGGTTTCACATTGTAACTCCTCCTGCACCACGCGAATCCACACTGTGCTCCAGCTTGACTCCCGGATTTGTTTGCTTTTTCTTTATGGTGTTTATACTAATCTCATACTTTAGCTTCATTGCATGAAATTGCATATTCAGTTCGCATCACCCCTCCTGCCCACCCTCGCTCCCACCCCCCCAACTTTCCCTCATTCTATGCTATAATTTTCTAACAAATCCAGCTCTCCCAAAGTCACATTTCACCAGAGCAGGAATTCTTTACTATTTTTGTGTAGTGGACCCTTTGACAGTCTGCTGAAGCCTATGGATCCCATCTCAGGAGAATGTTTTTAAATGCATAAAGTATATAGGATTGCAAAGGAAATCAATAATATTAAAAAATTAATTTTAAATTCACACCGGCTTAAGAAACCCTGCTTGACTAGAGGGAGGTAATTATATCGTATCAGGCAGTCTGGATGAGGACTACCACTCAAAATTTGTACAGGAAATTCCTATTAATCTATGGATTGAACTAGAATATCATGGATAGAGCACGGGCCCTGGAGTCAGTAAAGCTATCTTCCTAAGTGCAAAGCTGGCCTCAGACACTATCTGTGTGACCCTGGACAAGTCACTTAACCCTGTTTGCCTCAGTCCCTCATCTGTAAAACAAGCTAGAGAAGGAAATTGCAAACCATTCCAGTATCTCAGCCAACACACACACACACACACACACACACACACACACACACACACACACACACACACACAAATGGGGTCACAAAGAGTCCAACACAACTGAAAAATGACTAAACAAAAAAAGATGGCCTTTGAGGTTCCTTGCCACTCTCAGATTCTATGCCTGTGGTCTTCCACTAATTCACAGCCCTTATTCCTTGCAAAGTTTGGTGGAACTACTTTGTCTCAGAAGCAGGACAAACAAGCAACTGTTTAAGGATGCTTGGACTTCAGTCTGTAGCACTGTACTACATACAGCTGCCTACTGCTCCATGGTTCCCCCTAGGCAAAAATTATTAAAAACAAATACCCGGATCATCCTAGTTATATCTGAAATATTGTGAGAACCCTACTGCCTGAGATGGTGTAGGGGATGTGTTGGTGTGTGTGTGTGAGAAGGGGAATAGGATCATAGATTTGGAGCAGGAAGGGACCCTAGAGGTCATTTAGTCCAACCTCCTAATTTTACAGATGAGGAAATTTGAGACTAAGAAACTGAGATCTAGAGAGGGAAATTGGCTTGCCCAGAGGCCCATGCGTACCCAGATTCTCTGACTACAAACCCAATGGAGAAAGATCAACTGTACTAGATGTCCCATGTATCTCGGACATTTTTGTTGAGTCATTTTCAATCATGTCTAACCCACGATGACCTCAACTGGGGTCACAAAAATAGCCAGGAAGTAAATTAACTTCAACACTTCCTTCCCAGTTCACTCTACCTACTGCTTCTCTTTGGCGGTCTCCCATCCCATCCTGTCCCCCAGAGTGATTAAATTCTGAAGCTTACTCTTAGATTGGTTAGTCGGTACTTAGAACTCCTTCCTCCTTTCCACCTTCCTTTCTTTATTAGCAGCTTTCCTTCATTAGAATATAATAAGCTCCTAAGAAGTTGGCATCAGCCTGACACATAAGAAAGACTTAATAAATGCTTTATCTAATTAATCTAAAGAGTTGAGCCTACTCTGCGGAAGTAGGTGTGCAGCCTAGGACTAGTTGCCTTAAGGCAAATCACATAATAAATACTTGTTAAATTTAATTTGATTCGATCCTCACAGCCTTTGTATGGAGGCAAATTTGTATACTACTGTGTTATTTGTATGCTACTCTCAGCATTTGTATGGAGGTGAATTCAGGTTAAAATTACCAGCAGGAACATCAGAGAAGTCACCAGAGAGTATGTAAGTGGGGGCAGAACAGTGGCATTTAAATTTGCATGTGATCCTTGGGGATTTTTTGGTATGTGACAGTGTAATTAGTGAGACCTTTGGGTTTAGAGTTCAAAGAACCTCAGAAAGCATCTAGTTAAAGCCCCTTATTTTATAGATGAGGAAACTGAGAACCAGAAGTTACCACCTGACTAAAGTTACACAAGTAATAAATTTGAGATTTGAACTCAGGTCTCCTTACTCAAAATCTGATGCTCTTTTCACCACTCCAAAAGTTCTTAATCTTGTTTGTGTCATGGGCTTCATTTGCGGTCTGGTAAAGTCTACCTTCTCAGAAAGATGTTTTAAATTCATAAAATACAGAGATACATTCTTTGTATATACAAAGAATACAGTCATCAATTTTTTTTTAAATTCAGGATCTTATATTAAAAACCTCTTTACTACATAATCAGGAATATTTACCATCATGTCACTCTTCTGATTTGCCTCCCATGAAATCACTTGAAGTTATTGTCTTTCACACACACACACACACACACACACACACACACACACACACACACACACACACCCAACCCCCACTTTTTGCCCACCCTGGAGTCCCTTGGCATTGCTTCTTACTAAAATAAAGGAGAAACACCACTCTGTGACATTGTCAATGTTCTGTGAATGGTTCAACCTGGGGCTTTAGGATTCACAGATCATATCTTTGGGACACCCAGCACTTTGTTTTGGGACTGGCCCAAAGAACCTTGCTTTTGGCTTGATGGCTTCTATCTTTCACTACTTTCTAAAATGACCAGATCACTGAACTGTATCTTGAGAAACTATGTTTCCTGGATCAGTTTTGAGTTCTATTATTGCCTTCAATCCTATATTACTTGACACTCTTCTTCTGATGCCATCATTTATATTATTTAATATATTTTTATTTTATATATTTATGTTTATACATGCTATCATTTAGTACCTGGTTCTTAGACCCTCTTCCTTACTTCCTCCTTCCCCCACACTTTCCATTTCATGAGAGATAATTTAAGAGTTTATTTACAGGGAAAAAATAATATACAAATTCAGGTAAGGTTATTAGAAATTAATACAAAAGAAATCTATATAAATAGAAAGCTGGAAACAAAGTGTGTACCTATTGATTGAATAATGGCTAAACAAATTGCAATATATGAATGCAATGAATGCATGATTGAAATGAATGAAAATAAATGCATGAATGAAACATGACTGTGAGGTAAGAAACAGTGACTATGAAGAGTTTATAGAATCATAGGAAGACTTATATGAAATGATGCTAAGTAAACAGAACCAGGAAAATCCAATGACTAAAATAATGTAAATGGAAAGAGCAAAAAAGCTCAAATTGAACTCTGTAATTATAATGACCAAGTTTGTTCCCAAAGGCAAAAAAAAGATTAAGTGTGAAATTAAAACAAGCAAAAAAACAAAAAAACAAATCTAACTAGTCCCAGAATTGGTGGCCCTCAAACTTGTTAAGCATTTTATCTAACTGCAATGTCCCAGGTCTGGCTTGATATATAATTTTCTCCAAGACTTATAGTCTCTATTCCCTCAGATCACCCAAACAGAATGGTATCTTTGGTTCCAGGAACCTCTTGTCTCCCAGCTTGGAAATGACCCATACTATACTCTAACCTCAGAGCATTAGTCCATTCTTTAATCCCTAGCCAAATGGCAAACCTTTTGAGGATATGGTGGACTCTGTGTCCCACTCAAATTCCTGTGGGATGGGAGGTGGAGCCAAGATGGCCTAGTAAAGGCAAGGAGTGACTGAATCAGCAGAGGCAGTGGCTGATTTGAGAGTTCTCAGCCCATAGATGGTAAGGGGATGAAACAACTGGTCAGAAGGAGATTATAGGGGTCTTTTTTCTGGCACTGAGGCAAGACTCTGTTACTTTGTCCATACGCCTATCTGGATTGCAGTTGTGGGTGGCAGTCCCAGGTCAAGGAGGAGTACTAGCACAGCAAAGGTTGTGGCAGCAGTGGAAAGGGAGGACCCTCCTCACAGCTCTAGGGCAAAAAAGAATGCTTGTTGTTGCTCACAGATAAGAGCACAGGCCAGGAGAGTAGTCTCCTTAGGTCATACTACCTTGGAAGAACTGAAAACTTACAGGTCCCTAGAAATATCTCCGAAAACAGTTGCACAAAACCCCTGAAGTCTGGGACAGTACATCTTCCACCCTGGAAGCAGAGTCCTACTTTAACAAAGAATTAAAAGTCAACTAATAGCAAGCAGCAGAAAAAAAAATACTGAAGAAAAAAACACCTTAAAAAAACAAACTAGGCCAAATGGTAAAAGAGATCCAAGAAGTCAATGAGGAGAAGAATGCCTTAAAAAGCAGAACTGGCCAAATGGAAAAAGGAGGTTCAAAAGCTCACTGAAGAAAATAATTCCTTAAAAATCTGAATGGAGCAGGGAGGCTACATGGTACAGTGAATAGAGCACTGGTCCTGGAGTCAGGAGGACCTGAGTTCAAATCCAGCCTCAGACACTTAACACTTTCTAGCCGAGTGGCCTTGGGCAAGTCACTTAATCCCAATTGCCCTTCATTCCCCCCTCTAGAAAAAGCAAAAAATAAAAACAAAAATTTGAATGGAGCAAATGGAAGCTAATGACTTTATGAGAAATCAAGAAACATTAAAACAAAGCCAAAAGAATGAAAAAAAAAATAGAAGACAATGTGAAATATCTCATTGGAAAAACAACTGGCCTGGAAAATAGACCCAGGAGAGAGAAATTAAAAATTATTGGACTTCCTGAAAACCATGATCAAAAAAAGAGCCTAGACTTGATCTTTCAGTAAATTATCAAGGAAAAGAGCCCTGATATTCTAGAACCAGAGGATAAAATAGAAATTGAAAGAATCCATCAATCACCTCCTGAAAGGGATCCCAAGATGAAAATTTCTAGGAATATTTCCAGATCAAGGAGAAAATATTACAAGTAGCCAGAAGGAAACAATTCAAATATTGTGGAGCCACAATCAGGTTAACACAAGATTTAACAACTTCTACTTTAAAGGATCAGAGGGCTTGAAATATGATATTCTGAAGAGCAAAGGAGCTAGGATTACAACCAAGAATCACCTACCCAGAAAAACAGTATAATTCTTCAGGGGAAAAAAATAATATTCAGTGAGGTAGAGGACTTTGCAGCATTCTTGATGAAAAGACCAGAGCTGAGTAGAAAATTTGGCTTTCAAATATTGGACTTCCTGAAAACTCAAAGCTCAAGACTTAAGAGAAGCATAAGAAGGCAAACAGGAAAGGGAAAGCATAAAGGACTTAATAATTTTAAGCTGTTTACATGCCTACATGGAAAGACAATAACTGTAAATTCTAAAATCTTTCTCATTATTAGGGTAGTTAGAAAGAGTACACATATAGACAGAGGACACAGGTTTGAGTTGAATATGAAGGGATGATATGTAAAAAATAAAATTAATGGGGAAGAGAGAAATGTGCTCAGAGAAAAAGAAAGGGAAAAACAGAGTGGGGTAAATTATCTCACATAAAAAAGGCAAGAAAAAGCTTTTGGGTGTGGAACAGGCAGGAGGAAGGAAGGGGAGTGAGTGAACCATACTCTCATCAGAATTGGCTCAAAGGGGGAATAACATGCATGCCCAATTGGGTATAGAAATCTATCTTACCCTACAGGAAAGTAGGAGGGGAAGGGGATAAGAAAAGGGGGTGGTGATAGAAGGGAGGGTAGATTGGGAGAGGAAGAAATCTGAAGCAAAACGCTTTTGAGGGAGAATGTGAAAGGAGAAAGAGATAATAGAATAGATAGGGGGGATATGATGGAGGGAAATATGGTTATCAGTAGTAACTATGAAAAAAAATTTAAGGAAGTTTCTCTGATTAAGGCCTTATTTCTCAAACATATAAAGAACTAAGTCAAATTTACAAAAATAAGAGCCATTCCCCAATTGATAAATGATCAAAAGATATGGTCAGTTTTCAGATGAAGTAATCAATGCAATCTATAGCCATATGAAAAAATGCTCTAACTCACCATTGATTAGAGAAATGCAATTTAAAACAATTCTGAAATGCTGCCATTGGCTAATAGGACAGAAAAGGTAAATGACAAATATTGGAGATGTGGGAAAAATGAAACTTCAACGCATTGTTGGTGGAGTTGTAAACTGATCCAACCATTCTGCAGAGCAATATGGAACTAAGTCCAAAGGGCTATAACACCATGTATACCCTTTGAACTAGCAATACCACTACTAGGTCTGTATTCCAAAAGAGATAAAAAATAAAAAGGAAATAAATATATGTACAAAAATATTTGTAGCAGCTCTTTTCTGCAGGCAAATAATTAGAAATTGAGGGAATTCTCATCAATTGGGGGATGACTGAACAAGTTGTTGTATGTGATTATGATGGAATACTATTGTACTATAAGAAATGACGAACAGGATGCTCTCAGAGATCTGGAAAGATTTGCATGGGCTGATGTAAAGTGAAACATACTGTGTACAAAGTAACAGCAATATTGTAAAGTAACCAGCTGTGAATGATTTAGCTATTCTCAGCAATACAATAATCCATGACTTCTCTGAAGAATTTACAATAAAAAAAATGCTATCCATCCCCAGAGGAAAAACTAATAGTGTCTGAAAACAGATTGTAGCATACCTTTTTTTCCTTTCTTTTTCTTGAGTTTTAATTTTTTTTTACTGTTTTTCTTTCACAACATGACTGTTATGGATATGTTTTGTACATATAACCTGTACCAGGGAGAGTTGGTAGAGAGGGAGGAAGGGAGATAATTTGGAACTCAAAGTTTTAAAAATGAATGTTAAAAATTGTTTGTACATATACCTAGAGAAAAATAAAATATTAAATAAAAGCAAAAAAAATTCCTATGAGATGATTGAACAAACCTCTTTTCCCAACCAAGAGATGATGAAAGAAATATAAAATTGATACTTCCAGTGTTCCTGTCACCTCCAAAAAAAGACAATCCCATTCCTTCCTCATTAGGATTTATTTTTGTAACCTTGTAAAACTGATTCCATTCTTATGTCAGCTTCAGAAGCCTGACCATCAGGCTAGTCAATGACTTTTACTCCATACCTGAGTCTAAGAGAGAGAGCTGGGAATATGTCAGAAATCACATTTGATTTTTTCCTACCCCTGTGATTCTAGAGAATAGCTTCCTGCTATTCTACCCAATGAAGAAAGGGAGAGGAAGACCTCCATAGGCTTTCTAGGGAGAGTGTGACTTCAAACTGCAGGCAGCCCTGGTTAGAAGTTGAAAGAGAGGAAAGCATTTTATAGGAGTAAGGTTACTACTCTATTAACCTTCTTCCCATAAACTTGTATTTTGAGAAGCAACATATTATCCTGAACAGTCAAGTCCCGTAGGGGAGTGCAATGAGAAACACATTTTAATCCCTTGTCTTGTCCATGGGAACTCGTGTGACCATGCTAAATTCTGACCTTTTAAGATCTCAAACACCAGGTTGAGCTGCTGCCTGAGGTCCTGGAGCTTAGCCAGCTAGTGATTGCTTACTGTGAATCCAATGCCCACGGTGGCTGAGAAGGAGCCTGGGATAAACTTGCCCTGGTCAAACTGAACCAGTAGAGATGTCTTCCCCACACCGCTATCTCCCACCAGGATGGTCTGTAAATGCAAAGGTGAAAGATTAGGGACACTCAGTATAATCCAGTCTTCTATGAAGCAACAATCATTGAGAGTACAAATTCTGTACACATATGCCCCAACTCATATTCACACAGAAATATACACATTTACCAATAGTTAAATAGATGATTAATGATTTTCCATTACATACTCTGAAAGACCCATGGATGAAGTTACATATTTTGCTTTTTGGAGGTGCGAAGGCATGGCAATTGGAGTTAAGTGACTTTCCAAAGGTCACATGGCTAGTAAGTGTTAAATGTCTGAGGCCGGATTTGAACTCAAGTCCTCCTGCCTCTAGGGCTGGTGCTCTCACCTAGCCACCCCTGACGTTATATTTCTATACTTTGCTCTATTCTGTCTATGAGCTTTTTACCTATTTTTTTTTATCAATGTTCATGAATGATATTGGTCTAGGGTTTTCTTTTTCTACCTTATCTTTGCCAGGCTTGGGATATTTGACTTGTAGAAAAAATTAAAATATTGTTTTTCCTCTACTTTCAGAAATATTTTATGTACTATAAAGTTTAATTGTAGTTTATATATATATATATATATATATATATATATATATATATATATATATATATATATATAGTCAGGTACTTTTTTACATAGCAGTACATTAATGAATGATCTATTTATTTTTTTCTTCTGAAATTGATTTATTTAGGCTATTTATATTTTCTGTCAATTTGATTATTTTATTTTATTTTATTTTTTTTGGTAAATATTCAACTATTTCTTCTATACTTTCAGGTTTTTTTTGTTTTTTTTTTCTTTTTGGAGGTCAATTGGGGTTAAGTGACTCACCCAAGGTCACATGGCTAGTTTTTGTGTTAAGTGTCTGAGGCTGGATTTGAACTCAGGTCCTCCTGACTCCAGGACCAGTGCTCTATTCACTGTGCCACCTAGCCGCCCCAAGTTATATTGGTACAGAGCTGTAAACAACAGTCTTTCTTTATTTCTTTTGTAATAATAGAATTATAAACTCATGGATTTAGAGCTGAAATGGACCTCAGAGGTCATCTAATTCAATACCCTCACTTTAGATGAGGAAACTGAAGCCCAGAGAGGTAGAACAATTTGTTTAAGGTCACACAAGTACTAAATAGCAGATTCACATTCAGATACTTTGACTATAAATACAATGCTTTCATTTGCTAATTTTATATCAATTTTATTTATTAATACATTTTCTCTATTTTATTAATTTTCCTTTTAATTAAATGATTTTTTTTTCATAATTTGTGTAATATCGTTGATCACGAGGGTCTCTGATCCATCTGAACTGATCTGGAAAATTACAGATCAGGTTAAGTCCTGTGAAGCCCCTAATCCCCCATTGATTTGGTGAATTTGCAGGGAGAAGACCTTTTTTAAAAGGAGCTATTAGACATGTGTTAGATCTTTAACTAGATCCCCATTGACTATATCTGCTTCCTGATGAATGATTAACTGAGATTCAGGGGGATGTATTCTTGTCAAAAGAAGTTGCCCTCTTTGAAACTTCCCGATTTTTGTCACAGGTACCATCATATTTCTAATTTTTCAGGTGCATAACCTTGACATTATATTATTATAACTTCTTACTTCCTCTGTCCCCTCACATTCAATCACTTGCCAAGTCCTTCCTTTTCCTCCCTCCACAACATCTCTTGAATCTGACACCATCATTCCACTTACCCCATATAGCACCAACGCAATATTCACAGTACTGATGGTGACTATGAATATACCAGAATAGTTCTCAATCACAAAATATAACAGACTCTCTGTATATAAGACAGAAGGAAAACATTTATTCAGACACCAGAAAACCAAATCCCAATGCCAGAAAGTCAAATCCATCATAGTAACAAAGAAGTTAATGCACCATAGCACAGCATGGAGCCACACCATCCTTTAGCCTTCCCACAAACAAACACTTACAAGTTTAGCTGTCACAGCAGGGAGCAAACAAATACTCACAAGTCTAGCTGCATCCCTGGGTTCATCCTCTCCTCCCTCCAGCTCTAAATGTCCTGACTCCCAACTTCCTGTGGGCTCTGCTCAACCCTTTAATAAACTCCTCCCACCACAGGCTCCATGTGATTATATTCAACCTATTAGGGGACAGGGAAGATTTTAAAATTCCCATTACCATTACACTCTGTTACAGCCTTAGTTCAGGTCTTTTTCACCTCTCACCAAAATTATTGCAATCACATTCTAACTGGCCTCTCTGCCTCAAATTTCTTACCACTTTAGTACAATCTTCATTCTGTTTCCCAAATAAGTTTCCCTAAACATAGATCTGATGAGGTGACTCTTCTACTCAATCAACTCCAGTAGTTTGCTATTGCCTCTAGCACCAGCTTTTGAGGTCCTTCACAGTCTTGTCCCAATCTATATTTCAGGCCTCATTGGATATTACTTCCCCTCCAGCACTCTTTGATTCATCCAAACTGGTCTTCTCTCTGTTCCTCACACAGGACAGACTGTCTCCAGTCTCTGGTCTTTTGCAGTGGCCATTCCCTATGCCTGAGATGCGCTCCTTCACCTCCATCTCATAGAATTAAACTGACACCTGCTAAAGATCTTAACTTTAAAAAGGCAAGGAGGTCTTGCACTACATCCATCTCCAGATGTCCTGATCTACATCTGGTTGCTGGGCCCAGATGGCTCCAGAGGACAAAGTGAGGCTGGTATGTTTGCACAACCTTCACTCACTTAAATTCAATTCAAGTGCATGTCATGGCATCACCCTCTGATGTCATGGTCCTCTTTTAGAATGAAGGACAAACAGCAGCAACAGCAATAACCTCACAGAGAACCTCTTGAGCACTATCTTCTGCATGAAGTCTTCCTTTATTTCCCTCAGATGATACTGTTCTCTCCACCAAACTACCTTGTATTTACATATTTGCATTTATTCACTTTATATTTATGCCATATTCATTTAGTGTATGTTTGTATATGTGTATACATATGCATACTTTGCACATATTTGTATTTATTCACATTATTTTTATGCCATATTTGTACTTTCTATGTCACTATATAAATATAAGCTCCGGGTGAGTAGTGATTGTTTCATTCTTTGTACTGGTATTCCAAGTGGCAGGCACATAAAAGATGATTAAAATTGCTTAATAATTGATTTGTGGTCTGCATTTTCTCTCCTTTGGACTTCAAAGTAGATTTTGGCAAGGAACAGAGAGATCTCTAAATGTAACGTTTAAAATTCCTGCCTTCTTTTGTGTTATAGAATATGATCTTTTTAATGAATGTTCCATGAACAGGTTAAAACAATCATATTTCATATTTCATTGATTCATTTCTCTCTATATAGCTATCAAATCCAGTTTCTCCTGCTCAACTCCCAGTAGCAATGGCAACATGATATCAGATATATATTGCTGCCAAAGGTAAGCCTGAGCCTAGAAATCCTAAACATTACAGTGTGAGAAATAATTAATTTGAACCCCTACTCTATTCCAATCAGTGTTAATCAATTTGATATTCTACATAAATCACATAGGGATAGATAGGTTCTTATATTGGTCTTCAAACTTTAATACAATGTTCACTCCTTGTTTACCAAGTTATGAGGCTCACTTCAACATCCACAAGAATGCTAACAAAGATATCTCCATGCTCCTTTGCTCAAATTCCATGTCCAAACCCAGCATGGGTGGGATGCCTTGATGCCCCCCTTTCTCTTATCTAACATGAGCAAGGGACCATCTTATGACCACTTAGTCAATGGAGATGCCCTGTGCTTCACCCCACCTGTGAACCCCCTGCTAATATGTCATTTTTGGACCTCAAGAGTGAGGTCCAGTGAGATTCTGTATTTTACCATGCCTTTTTGCATATTTTGGTCTCAAACCCTATAAAAACAAGGTCCTGGAAGAAGGAGGGATCTCAGATTGTGAGCAAGATGTGAGGTCTGCTTCGTTAGAGGGGACCATGGACCCTTTAATAAAGTGCAATTGGCTCAGAGCTCTGCCTCAGTCTCTTTTATAGTAGATTGGACAATTTTAATTCCCACACCAGTCCTGAATTCCTTCTTCAGCTTTTCTCAGCAAAGGTCACTTGATTTTCCTAAAAAATGCATGTCTTCAGCCTTGAATTTACCTTTAGTTAATACTTTGTTTGAGAGTTAAGGACCAGACTATCCCCAGTGGTTTCCCAGCTGTCAGTGAGGGAAAAGATTTCCTTGAGAGCATTCTTCTTAGAGAAGATGACCAGCAAGACAATTATCCTGCAGCGGGGGGACCAAAGTGATGTCCCCAAAGGGCCAGGAGCTCTGGACCTTGCCAGTTCATCATGATGTGGTTGTGGGTTGCTTGTAGGGTGCAGGTCTAAGGTGAATGGATCTGCTGGCAATCTAAAGATCTGCTGGCAACCCCCCAATCTTCACTTCATTTCATCTTTATGAAATATTTGGCAATATTTCATAAAATTTTATTCTATGTTTTTCATATCTGTAGTATAGACTGTAATTGTGTATTTAATTTACTTTTTAATCCAGGCATTATTTAACAGCTTAGTCTTCATGTAATCTTCCTTGACTGCTAGGTCTGAAAATGTAGCATTTAAAATTTCTGATTTTCTTCAAAGGTATCTATACCACATGAAAAAAAAGTTCTAAATCACTATTGATTAGAGAAATGCATTTTAAAACATCTCTGAGGTACCACCTCACACCTATCAGATTGTCTAATATGACAGAAAAGGAAAATGACAAATGTTGGAGGGGAAGTGGGAAAATTGGAACACTAATGCATTGTTGGTGGAGTTGTAAATTAATCCAACCATTGTGGAGAGCAATTTGGAACTATCCCCAAGGGGCTATAAAACTGTGCATATCCTTTGACCCAGCAATGCCCCTTCTAGGTTTATATCCCAAAGAGATCATAAAAATGGAAAAAAGTGCCACACGTCCCAAAATATTTATAGCAGGTCTTTTTGTGGTGGTAAACAATTAGAAATTGAAGGGATGCCCATCAATTGGGGAATGACTGAATAAGTTATGGTATATGGATGTAATGGAATACTTTTATGTCTAGAAGAAATGATGAGAAGGCTGACTTCAGAAAAACCTGGAAAGACTCATATGAATTGACACAAAGTAAAGTGAGTAGAACCAGGGGAATGATGTACCCAGTACAGCAACATTGCATGATGGACTGTGAATGACTTAGTTCTTATCAGCAATACAATGATCCAAGACAATTCCAAAGGACTCATGATGAAAAATGCTCTCCCCTGCAGAGAAAGAACGAATGGAGTCTGAATGCAGTTTGAAGAGTACTGTTTTTCACTTAATTTTTTTTTCCTTATGGTCTGTTTCTTCTTTCACAACATGACTAATATGGAAACATGTTTTACATCATTGTATATAATCTATTTCAAATTGTTTACAATCTTAGGGAAGAGGAAGGTGAAGGAGAAAGGGGAAAATTGGGAAATTAAAATTTTTTAAAGTGAATATTAAGAATTATCTTTAAATGTAATTGGGAAAAAATTTAAAATAAATAAAATTTCAGATTTTCTGAACATATCAATAACAACCTTGTGACCTAGAATATGTACATTTTTGTAAATGTTTTGTGAATGTTTCAATATAGTTGAAAAAATATTCTCTACTTTGCTGTTCAGTTTTCTCTTTATAGCCATCAAATTCAATTTCTTTAGTGTTCTATTTAAATTGATAATTTTCTTGTTTATTAGATCATCTTTCATTAGTGGAGAGCTGAAACCTTCTGTTCATACTGACTTCCTAATTCTTTTTCTCAACCAGGGAACTTTGACAATTAAGTTGCTATATCCTTAAGGACAATGTCAGTTTGGGCTTATGGAATTGGAACCCTTGTGGGTGATAATGGTATAGCCATCTATCTGTTTGAGGTGAAGTAAAGGTGCAAATCATAAGACAGAAGGAGATTAATGAACTGATGATTAACATGTAAAAAGAAATCTGCCAATATAATGACAAGGTTTAGTATAGAAACAATGACCGTGAGCCAGGTACTGAAGTGTTTGAAAAAGAAGGAAAGATGACCTGGGTACTGGTAGATAGCTGACACCAGGATTGGGATTGGGTAATAAATTTGGATGGAGTCGATCTCAAAGGAGAAGTGGATGAATGAAGGTGGTAAAGAAAGGGTCTAAAAAGGACTGTGAGGAGCAAGAACCATGTCCATTCCCCTTCTTAGTCCAATGTGTTGTAGGGTATGAGAAAAGATACATTCAGGATTAGAGAGGATGGCCAGTGCCCTCAGGGGAAAAGCAGATTTCTGTAATTGCAAGGAAGTGAAGAGTTCCAATATGAAGGGCAGCTTGTTGAAAATAGAGCAAGGGCTCCATAGGGTATGAAAGGGAAGGTGATGTTGGATAGAGTCCATGGAGGATTAGGTTTGAGCCTGATGAGGATGAATCAGTGGGGAAGTAGCATCCAAGAAAGAAAGTTTATTCTATGCCATCTGCAACTTACAATCATGGGAATTCTGAATGGAGCCATAGGGCAGTAAAATATTATTCCCTTTCCAGGAGCAATGGTAGCATTGAGCTGGTTATTGTTCTGTGAGCAAGAGGTGAAAAGAAGAGGGGTCACATGGGTGGTAGCAAGGCATGTGGCAAGATGTTCATATTGGCTAGGTCATGGTATCATGGTGGGATGGTCAGATGGGGTAAAGTTCCAACTATTTATAGAAAATAGAAGTGAGGTTTGACTTGCTTTCCAATCAAATCTAGACACTGGCTGTACTTGTCACAAAATGTTTAGCAGTTATTGAAGGAGTGAGGAAGAAGAGAAGGGGTAGGGGCAAGAGAAAGTGAGAACAGATGAGAGATTAAGTGTGTAGAGAACAGCTGTTGAATACTGGGCTGTGAGAAAGGACCTCTGAATATGCACCCTTGGAGTCAATTCTTTTCTAGGTGCTTAAGGAATGGGTGCTAGGAGGGCGGCTAGGTGGCGCAGTGAGTAGAGTGCCGGCCCTGGAGTCAGAAGGACCTGAGTTCGGATCCGGCCTCAGACACTTAACCCACACAAACAAAAACCTAGCCGTGTGACCTTGGGCAAGTTACTTAACCCCAATTGCCCTAAAAGGGGCGGCTAGGTGGCGCAGTGAGTAAGAGCGCCGGCCTCGGAGTTAGGATGACCCGAGATCAAATCTGGCCTCAGAAAATGAGCAACCCACACATAAATAATGACTAGCCGTGTAACCTTGAGCAAGTTACTTAACCCCAATTGCTTAAAAAAAAAAAAAAAAAAAAGGAATGGGTGCTAGGGCTTGGTCAAGGCAAGTAATCCCTGACAATAGACCTGAACAGAGAAACAGGGTATGAGGTCTGAATCCTAGAATCACTGATTCCAGGAGGTAGGCAATACTGAGCAACTGTTAAATTTGATCTTATACTATGCTTATGAGTTGGCATTTCCTTTTCCTTCTCTTTTTAATAGTATTTTTTCCAATTGCATGTAAAGACAATTTTTGACATTCATTTAAAAAACATTTTGAGTTCCAAATATTCTCTGTCCCTTCCTTCTTCTCCTCCACTCTCCCTAAGATGGTAAGCAATTTAATATACATTATATATGTGCAATCATGTAAAACATATTTCCATATTAGTCATGTAAAAGAAGAAATAGACTAAAAGAAAAAAATCATGAAAAAATAAAGTGCAAATAGTATGTTTTAATCTGCATTTAGATTCCATCAGGTCTTTCTCTTGAGGTGGGTAGCACTTTTCATGATAAGTCCTTTATAACATCATTATATTGCTGAGAATAGCTGTCATTCATAGTTGATCATTTACAATATTGTTGTCAGTGTGTACATTCCCCTGCTTCTGCTCACTTCACTTTGCACGAGTTCATATATGTCTTTCTGCTTTTTCTTTTTTCATTTTTTTTTTTGGAGGGAGGAAGGCAGGGCAATTGGGGTTAAGTGACTTGCCCAAGGTCACATAGCTAGTATTTGTGTTAAGTGTCTGAGGCTGGATTTGAACTCAGGTCCTCCTGACTCCAGGGTCGGTGCTCCGTTCACTGCACAACCTAGCCGCCCTAAAAATAAACTTCTTAATACAAACTCTTAAGCAATGGTTTTGTGTGGATATGGACCCCAAAAGTACCTTGAATATGGGATTGCTATACTGGGTACACTAGGTTCTACAGATTGAAGTTCAATATTATATTTAAATGAATTCATTTAAATGCATAAAAGAACTAAAAATTTAAATCAGATATTAAAAATCCCCACCTGCATCCTTTATGCCTTTTTTCTCATTGAATTTTATTTTAATATAGATTCTTTTTCACTGATTCTGTTTTTTAAAGTTGCATTATTTCAGAAAGGTCTTTCCAGATTTCCTTTTATTATCTAATGCTTGTTAGTCTCAACTATGTTATAGTATTCCTTTGTATCTGTGTGTCACAATTGTTTTTAATCCTTTTGGGAGGGGGAGGGGGAGCATCAGGTAGGTTCTAGAGTTTCTCAATTACTTAGCATTCTGCAATAAAACTCTTTGAACAGATAGCTCTTTTTGTGTTTGACGATACTTTTTCTGGTATATGTCCAACAACTGAATTATTGAATGAAAGGGTGTGATTATTTTTCTTTTACTTCATATTGGCAGACTGATCTTTTTTGGGGGGGGGTGGAGGCAAGGCAATTGGGGTTAAATGATTTGCCCAAGGTCACACAGCTAGTTAAGTGTCTGAGGCTCGATTTGAATTCAGGTCTTCCTGCTGACTCCAGGGCCAGTGCTCTATTCACTGAACCACCTAACTGCCCTTGGCAGACTGATCTTTAAAAGAACCTACAAGTTTGCATTTCTGTAAAGCAGTGGATGAACTTACCTGTTCTCCTCAATCTCTCCAATATTGTTTTACTGCCCTTAAATATTATTATTATTATTATTTGACAAGTATAAATTTGTACCTTGGGGCTGTAGCTGCCTGGCATACCTAACCCACACCGTATGAACACTTAAGCATCTCTTTGATTATTGATGAGGTTAAATAATTTACAAGAGATTAACAACAATTTTGAATTTTCTACTTTTTGTGTGTGTGCAAACTAACTGTCCATATAATTTTTTTTTTTTTTGGAGCCAATCAGGATTAAGTAACTAGCCCACAGTCACACAGCTGGTTAAGTGTCTGAGGCTGGATTTGAACTCTGGTCCTCCTGACTCCAAGCCTAGTGCCCCAGCCACTGTACCAGCTAACTGCTCATTTTATATCCTTTCACCACTTATATTTTGGGGCCTGGGAATCACCATTATACATTTTAACAGTTCCTGGTGTGTTTTAGATGTCAAGTTTTACCTATCATTTTGGTCATAGATATTTTTCTAATCCTTTTATTTTTATTTCAAGTGATATACTTTCTTGTACAAAATGTTTTATTTTAGCATAGTCAAGAACATTAATCTTGTCCTTAATGTTTTCTATTTATTAAATAGGAAAAAATAATCTCTTCACAACTGAGATAAATATATTTTTCCATTTTTTAAAGTTAATTTAGACATTTTAAGTCTGGACAGGATTCACTGAAACATAGTATAAAATGTCAATTCAAATCAGTTTATTGGCATGTTGCCAAATGATTTCCCCAAGTGCATTTGTTATTCTCAATTTTTATTCTCTACAGGTTTCTCAAACACTAAACTTTTGAATATATTTGTTTATCTGGTGTACCTATTCTTGTCCACTGATCTAACATGAGGTAGTGGAAAGAATGTCAGGTTTGGAATCAAGGAAATCTGGGTTTGAATGCTGCCTTGGACCTACAAACTTGGTAAAAAATTTGTCCCTAGGCACATCTGAACCTTAATTTCCTCCTTTTAAAAATAGTAAGAATAGCCCTTACCTTACAAGGTTGCTGTGATACTCAAATGAAATAATTATATTCATAAAATAGTTTGCAAGCAATAAAGCCCTGTATCAGTGTGAATTCTTCTTTATAGCTCTATTTTTTTTTTTTTGGTCCAGAATTAGAAAGCTTTTGGGTTAACTGCTTTATAAAATGATTTAAAGTCTATAAGGACACAACACTTTCATCAACTTTTCTCATTACTGTGATCATTAATATTCTGGTCCGCTCATTTTTCATGATGTAGTGTGGGTGGAGAAGGGAGGAGTTTTGATAAGCAGAATTTTGAATTGATTGTCCCTGCTCAACCCAGCTGACAAAATTATAGAATGTAAGGGAGGCAAGTAACTGTGATAACAGTAAGCTAAGATTTTAAGTACAAAGGCATATCTATACTTTACAGGTGTGGAAATTCCTTAGTCAAGTTTAATGAAATTAGAAGATAGCTAGTCATTGGTTGACTCCTAGATTGGTTGTAGTCCAGGTGACTTTGATAAACAAAGATGAACTTTGGAGTCAGTCAAAGCAGGAGACAACTCTGAGGAGTATAAGCTCTGGCAGTCAAGAAGAGAATCAGCTATAGAAGAACCTAGTTCTTGAAAGGGAATCATTCTTTGCCTCTTTGATCAGGGAAGGTGTTTCTCTCTCCTGTTCCCTATTGCTCATGAAGACCATTGTATCTTGGAGTTGTTATTTACTTTGCCTAAGAAGCAAAACTAACCAACACATTGACCAAATCTACCACTACATACATAGTCCCAAGGTCACACTTTCCTATAAAAAAGGAAGGAGATTATGGTAGTAAAAAATGTCACTCTCCCTAAATTAGATGAAACCTTCATGGTGTAATTTAGCTTTTTCAATCTAACCCTACCAAAGTCCAACTTAACTTATCCCTTAGCCTAAGTCAATCTTTGCTTACCTCAGCCCAGGTCCAGGTTCTCTCATTTAGCAATATAAGGCAATGAGACAGACTTTTAGAATATAAGTGATGGTGATGGGTGATGGTGTTAGACCCTTGCCTCACCCCAGGCAAGTTAGATAAGCCTCCCCTTTCTCATTCCCAAATTGATGAAATCCTCCTAGCTCTGTGGACCTGTGTTAAGGGAATTCGAATTTAAAATCTTCCCTGCCCCTAGGCCCTTTGATAGGCTTAAGTACACCTGGAGCCTGTGGTGGGAGGCTTGTTTTTCAGGAGATACTTTGTGATTTGGCCAAGAGGGTTGTGACATTCTGTGAGCCAGGAGAAGGCTATATAATCCCTGATGTGAGGCTTTGCCTTTGGGGCTCACTTTGAGAAGTGTTGTGTGATTTGATCAGATGAGAATATGGGCAGCTGTAGAGAAGGGGGGGTGGGGTGGGTCTCTCACTTTGAAAACCCAGATGTTGATTCTTCCCTCTCTGGTAACTGTGATTTAGTATGATGTAATGTTTGGACAGTTTGGAAGCCTGTCTGCTTGATCTGTTTCTCTGTCTTGTAACTTGTCTGTATACTCTGAAGTTTGGGGTGCTGACCTTTTCCCCCTGAACTAGGTAAACAATATATGTTTGATTAAAGCAAGCTTGTTAATTTGAGTTGCTTTCCTTTAGAAAAGCAGATCTAAGAGCCTGTGTTGGCAGCCACCCTGGGGATGTTGGGGTGCTTGCCGCTACAACCTGCTGCCTTTTCCTTTCCTGGACATGCCTCTGGAGGTCACAGGAAGCAAGAGTAGCCACGTCTCTTCTATAACTATGATTTGTATGCCATTTCTAATTTTTATACTGTACTCACCTGTAACAGCAACGCTACTTGCAGCTGCTGTGGGGCTGTAAGACCAATAACACCAGCACACAGGAGGGCTGCTAGCACAGGTTCTTTGACCTGCTTTTTTTTTTTTTAGGTTGGCATTTTTTATTTAAGCTGAAGAACAGGTTATGAGGGGGGTGGGGGCAAGGGGAGAGCCAGGGAGCCAAGAGCCTCTCATCTGTGTCTGCTCCAGATGGGGTTGATCCTGACTTCTGAGCCTTGGTCCAGGGCACACAAGGAAGCACACGATAAGATGAGGTTCCAAGGGTACAGGCTGAGGAAAACATGGGGGTGGCCAGAGTTACACATCCAGCCAGAGGTGGAGGCTGGGATTCTCCTTAGACCAGCAGCACCGCTTCCTTTTGGGAACTGAAGCCTAGTGAGAAGTCCCATCCCACATATTTCTTATAAAACATTCTTGTAAAGTCTTTGTGCTAAAGAATTCTTTCATTGCCTCTCTAACTTCTTGTACTTTGCTTCTAGTTTCTTTGAATAGGCATCCAACTTGTAAGCTGCCTGTTCAAGAGAGGCTACTTGCTCCTCAATTAAAGTGATCTGATCCAGATAAGGCTGAAGGGCGGTGCATTTCTGGTTTAAGTCCTTTAGGTTTCTACTTATGTTTACTGCAATATCTTTCATTTCTAGATACTTCAAGCTAGTCAGTTTGTTCGTATTTTCCAGAAGTTTATAATCTTCACTGGTGGCTGTCAGCTCACCCGTCAGGTACGTGGCCATTTTGGAGAACATGTCCTGGCACAGCCCGGTGATGTCCGCCTTGGCAGGCTCCGTGGCCTCCTCAGCCGTCTCCACCACGGCATCGTCTAGGCCCGGGAATCGAGAAAGGAGAAAGGATGGAGGGAAGGATGGGTAAGGGAATGGGGAGGGGGAAGGGGAAGAGGGAGGGGAGGGGGAAAAGGAGGGGGGAAGGGGATTGGGGGGAAGGGGAGAGGGAGAGGGAAGGGAAAGGGGACAAGGAAGGGGGGGAAAGGGAAAGGTTTGACCTGCTTTTCTAAAGGAAAGCAACTCAAAAGGGGTCAACAATCTTACTTTAATCAAACATACACACACACACACACACACACACACACACACACACACACACATATAATTTATTTAGTTCAGGGGGAAAAGTCAGCACTCTGAAGAGTTCAGAGAAAATACAAACAGAAATTATAAGCAGAAATAATAGCATAAAGACCAACAGATAGGGCTTCTAATTTAGTCTGACTAAATAATACATACATCACAGATCAACAGACAGATCCAACTGTCTGACCATTATATACATACATAGTTACCAGAGAAAGAAGCACTAACATCTCGGTTTTCAAAGCTGGGGCGGTGGGGACAGGGCACTCCTTAATGGCTATCCAGAGTCTCATCTGGTAAAATCACACAAACACTCTTCCAATAAGTAGAACCCCAAAGCAAAATGCTAACCTCAGAGCTTATATATACTTCTTCAGGGTCAGAGGGCATCACAGCACTTGTGACCCAATACCTAATTACAAAGTAATAAAAGGTGTGGGTGTGAGCCTTCCTGTAAAACAAACCCCTAATCAAGCTTCTCTTGTTGGGCTCTATGTGAGGCCTACTAATGGGTGGGAAAGATCTTCAATTCCCATTAACACTACACCATCTTGAACCTGTATCCTAGAATCCCAACCACTTGAACCATATGTCTAGCCTGATTCCTGCATTCTGACACCTGTATTATAAAACCTATATCTTTGAACTGCTTTTAAAAATCTTTTATGCAGTTAAATAAAGCCTTACTTTTCCTAGAACTCACATATTTTAGTGGTTTAATTTCCTTCATACATTTCTTCTATGGGATCAAGATTTCATGTGTTCTCTTTCTCCTCTTTCTTCTCCTCTGCCTCTTTCTCCTCCTCTTCCTTTTTCTCCTCTTTGATTTTAAACATTTTTTAAAAAATCATTTATATTTCCCATTATGCCCCACAAGAGGCACCCCTTAGAACAAAGAAGGAAAAAATCTTGGCAATACTAACCAACAGATCAATCATGATATTATGTGCAGAGTTTCACAACCTATTCTTTTATGAAGTCATGTTGGCTTCTTTTTTCTAGAGTTTTACTTATTGTGGTTTTAATAATATTCTACAATTTTTCCACTGATCAAGCCCTTTAGCCTGTAGTTTATAGACTCTGAATTCTACAGAGACTTGCCAGGCTGGCCTGAGAACATGGATTGCTGTGCTGTAGAGCAATAAGCAGAGTCAGGAGGAAGAGATTGGAAGTCTAGGCAAGAAAACTCCTTGAAGGGAGGCTGGCTGTCTAGCTGTCTCCCACACACCTGTGCTCAAGCAAAACCCTACAAAATAGCTGACTGAATACTGATAAAGAAATCCAATGAGAAAACTATAGTGTTATTCCATTCATCCCATAACTGCACAAAAAAGATGAGCCAGAAGTCACTGGGACATGGCAAAGGGAGCTTCCCTCAAAGCTAGCACCAGAATAGGCGGTTAAGCTGAAAGTTTCTCAGGTTGACCACATGTACCCTCAGCTTCCAAAGCTCTGTATTTCAGGGCAACAAGAGCAGGGGGATCACTACTATTGGTTTTCAACTAGCTTGGGGATTTCTTCAAGGAAATTGCAGCATCCAGTCCTCATATAACATTGCTTAGATCAAACATCAGGCTCAGGTCCTTAGAATTATGCCTTAAAAAACCATGAAGGGTATTAAAGACCCAGAGCTTTGAATCTCAAAGATCCAGAGGAATAGAGGAGTGCAATGCAGGAGCCCAGGTGACCCAATTTGAGACTCAGCAGGGTTGACTACTCCACCCCAAAACACAGACTCTGGTACAATGCCTCAGCTCCAGAACTAAGGGTAGAGAGATGAATTAAGCAGAAGCTACAGACAACTACAAATAATTGGGATAGGTGCAGAGATATTGAATACTACACCCTTGGAGAGAATACATCCGTAACAACTGTAATCAGAGACTCAAATGGAAAAATGGAATTTCTGCAAGGATTGTTTGAATGCCTAGAAGAAACAAAGCAAGAGATAAATGAAATAAAAAGATCTAGAGGAAAGAACTAAAAGAGTAGCTTAGAAAAGAAAGTGATGAATCTTATCCTGCCGGCTCTCTGAAAATTAGAGTAAGCCAAACAGAAATCAACGACTACAAAAGAGCAATAGAAATTAAAACAAAATAAAAATATTGAAAAAAATAGAAAAAATGTTATCTGCTTTCAAAAACAACTGGTCAGTAAAAACAAATGAAGGAAAACTAATCTATGAATCATCCGATTTCCTGGAAACCTCAATTTAAAACTAAAACAAAAACTTGTCTACAATATTGCAAGAAATCATAAATGAAAACTGACCAGACACATTAGAAACAGAAAGCAAAGTGAAAACAGAAATAATTCACTTATCACTTCCTGAAAGAAACTCTGAAAGAAAAATTCTCAGGAATGAAGAAAAAGTTTTTGACAAAATATAATACCCATTTCCATTAAGAACACGAGAAAGCATAGGAATAAATGGGGCTTTCCTTAACATGGTAAGTAGTATCTCTCTAAAGTGCTGTGTAAGCACTATCTGTAATGGGGACAAGTGAGAACCCTTCTCAGCATTCTTCTTGTTGTTTTTCATCTTTACTTCTCAAAGAGGACCAATGGCATCATGACAGTGATGTCTTGACTTTACAGGAACTGGATTAAGTGAAGCAGAGCTTCAAAAAAATCTCTCCTCCAGAGTCAATGAAATCCAATGGCAAGACAAAGGTAAAGACACAGTGGCCCTAGATGAACGATTTATCATTGAACCAAATGGATTCCTATAGCAATTTAAGTCTGTTCCCCAGCCCTTAGAGCACTAGGTGGAGAAAAAGAACAGGAGGCTAACTTTGCTGCTCATTTATTATCTGACCTTAAAAATCGTACTTTTCCACAGTTTCCTCTTTTGTAAAATGGGAAAGGAATTTAGGTAGATAAAATGTAAGTGAACTGCCTAAGGGCCCTCCCAGGCCTTAGGCAACTGCGTGGCACAGATAAGAGTTCCTTCCCTGGAGTCAGGAATACCTGAGTTGAAATATGGCCTCAGACACTAATTAGCTGTGTGACCCTGAGCTCAACAAATGTTTTTTTTTTTTTTTTAATTGTTAATCATCTAATGCTTTGGTTCCAAATGTCAGTACCTTCAGCTTCTCATAGGGTCTATTTTCCAAAACTGAGACAAACTTAGCCAAAGTAGAAAGGTTTATCTTGGGGCTATGTTGTAATCACTCCTACACAAAGTAGGGGTAGACTTGAGACCTTGACCTGGGTCAAGCGAGTAGGGAAGGTTCAGGGACTGAGAGGATAGGGTGTTCGAAAGAAGACAACTCTGAGTCGGGTACTGAGTTTATTGAGAATGAAGGAGGAAATGGAGTTCCTTAGATAACAGAAGAGAATAAACATTTATATAGAGCCTACTATGTACCAAACACTGTGCTAAGTGTGTTAGATCATGAATGAAGCAAGGCTGTCCATTATTGCTATTACTATTCAATATTGTACTAGAAATGCTAGTTATAGCAATAAGACAAGAAAAAGAAATGGAAGGAATAAACATAGGCAATGAGGAAGGAAAGCTATCACTTTTTGCAGATAATATGAGAGTATTCTTGGAGAACCCTAGGGATTAACTAAAAACTAGCTGAAATAATTAACAACTTTAGTAAAGCTGCAAGATATAAAATAAACCTACATAAATCATCAGTATTTCTATATGTTGTCAAGAAAACCAAGAAAGAAGAACTAGAAAGAAAAATTTCATTTAAAATAACTGTAGACAGTATAAAATATTTAGGAGTCTACCTGCTAAGATACACATAGGAACTATATAAATGCTTTTCATACAAATAAAGACAGATCTAAACAATTGGAGAAATATTAATTGTTCATGGGTAGGTCAAGTCAATATATTTAAAATGATAATATTATTTAAATTCATTTATTTGGTACCATATTAAACTTCCAAAGAATTTTTTTATAGAGTTAGAAAAAAATAATGATGAAATTTATCTGAAGGAACAAAAGTCCAAGAAAGGCAATGGAATCAATGGAAAAAGTATATGAAAGAAGGTAGATTAGCAGTACCAAATATCAAACTATACTCCTAAGTGGTAATCACTGAAATAATTTGATACTGGAGAAGAAATAGAATGGTTGATCTATTGAATAGATTGGGTACATAATATACAGAAGCAAAAAAGCACAGTAACATAGTATTTGATAAACCCAGAGATCCTAGCTATTGGGATAAGAACTCCCTATTTTACAAAACTGCTGGGAAAACTGGATAGCAGTCTGGCAGAAGCTAGGTATAGACCATCATCTCACACTGTATACTAAGATAAGCTCAGAATGATTTAGACATATAGGATGATATAAGCAAATTAGGGGAATATGGAAAAAAAATTACTTGTTAGAATAATAGCTAAGAGAACAGTTCATGACCAAACAGAAGATAGAAAGAATCATGGGAGGGAAAATGGATACCAATAGTCATATGAAAAATTCTCTAAATCACTAATTGGAGAAATGTGAATCAAAACAACTCACATCCATCACACTGACTAATGTGAAGGAAAAAAATGACAGAAGCAGATATAGAAAAATATTTACACTAATATCCTGTTGGTAGAACTGTGAACTAGTCCAACCATTTTGGAGAACAATTTGGAACTATTCCCAAAAGGCTATAAAACTTCGTATACTCTTTGCCCCAGAAGTATCAATACAAGGGCTACACTCCAAAGAGATCAAAGATAAAGGAAAAGGACCTACACATACAAAAATATTTATAGCAGTTCTTGTTGTGGTGGCAATAATTAGAAACTGAGGGGATGCCTATCAGTTGGGGAATGACTGAATAATTTGTGGTATATGACTGTGATAGAATACTATTGTGCTGTGGAGCAGCTGGGTGGCGCAATGGACAAGAGTGCCCCACGTGCCATTTTCCTTTTCTGTCATATTAGCCAATCTGATGGGTCTAAGATGGTACCTCATAATTGTTTTAATTTGTATTTCTCTAATCAATAATGATTTAAAGCATTTTTTCACGACAATAGATAGCTTTGATTTCTTTATTAGAAAACTGCCTCTTCATATCCTTTAATCATTTGTCAATTGGGGAATGACTTGTATTCTTATAAATTTGACTCAGTTCTCTATATAGCTGAGAAATGAAAGCTTTATCAGACATCTGTGCTGTAACAGAACAGTTCTGAAAATAATTAGTTGAAATTATAAACTTTTTAAAAAAGCAATCAATATGAAAGAGATTCACAATGTCATATAAAATCTTTTTGTATTGTACTTTGCAGTATTCACATGGAGTTTTTTGGTGTTTGTTAAGTTCAGAGTAAAAAAGAAATTAAATGATCAGATCCAAAAAGAGAATAATATTGCCTGCATGCCACCTTCACCTTTGACTGGCAGGATGCAACCTACTAAAATGAAATAACACTTGGAGAGACAAAAGAAGACCTTGAAAACTATCTTTAGAACTGCATTTGCCCATTCCATGACTTTCCCTCCTTTTGACAAAATTTTCCTCTTTAATATTGTGTACGTGGGGCGGGGGAGGGGGGGCAGCTAGGTGGTGCGGTGAATAGAGCACCAGCCCAGAAGTCAGGAGGACCTGAGTTCAAATCCGGCCACAGACACTTAACATTTACTAGTCATGTGACCTTGGGCAAGTCACTTAACCCCAACTGCCCTCCAAAAAAGCAAAAAAAAAAAATTGCATACTGTGTGTTTGTGAGTGGAGACAAGAGTCTCAGTATGTCATGGAGTACATACTGAGTTTAGACCCTCATCTGCTCTTGACTAGATTATTGCAATAGTCTTTTAACTGGTTTCCCTCAATTGAGCTTGTCCTCTCTCTAATCCATCCTTCCCACTGTTGCCAAATAGATACACTTAAAAGAATCTGACTACATCATTCCCCTGCTCAAGAAACTTCCATAGCTCCCCATTGTCTTTAGGATGAAATAGCTTTGGACTGAGTTAAGCTTTGGATAAGTCGAGTTTGAAGTGTTGGCAGAATATTCATAGGGACATCCATTGTATAATTGGAGATAAAGAAACAAAAGTGACTTCTTTTTAAAGGCAGATAGGTGCCATATTTGGGTCTCAAGTCAGGAAATCCTGAGTTAAAATCTAGCCACAGATACTTAATAGCTTCATGACACTAGTCAAGTCACTTAACCACTGCCTCAATTTCCTTAACTGTAAAATAGGGATAATAATAAAACCTACCTCCCAAGGTTGTTGTACAGATTAAATGAGATATTATTTGTAAAGTGCTTGACACAGTGTCTGGCATGTAATAGCACTATATAAAAGCTTATTCCTTCCCCCCTTCACCTTGTGAAAGAAAAGATTATGTAGGAGAAGATCAGAGATTAAACTTGCATATGTGTGTGTGTGTGTGTGTGTGTGTGTGTGTGTGTGTGTGTGTGTGTGTGTGTGTGAAATTTGGGAGAAGCTGAGAAACTGAAGGAGGAGAAGCACTCAAAGCTGTTGAGGACCATATGTGGAGAGAAGGGGACAGGAAAGATAGCTTGTGGTGATAGAATTTTTTGATTGGCAACTAATTGGATCTAGGAAGTGAGGGAGAGCAGAGTTTGTTCATATTTTTAAACATTCCTGAGGATGTGGAAGAAATTTAAAATGAGAGAGAATAGGAGTGATTGAAGTGGGGCCAGCTCCCAGAGGAATTTAGGGAACAAAAAGGTGGGGGGGGGAATTAGGCTCTGGCTAGGAGAGCCTGATCTTTGTCAGAGACTAGAGCCCAGAAAGAGAGAACAGCATGAAACAGAAGAGGCTTCAGGTATAGGAAGAGAGGAAAAGAGGAAACTCAGAACAAATGATGTCTTTTTCTCCATGGAAGGACACTTGTCCTGATTAGCCTCAGAAAGCAGAACTAAGAGCAATAAATGGAAATTCTAAAGGCAGAGTTGACCTTGGAGTAAGGAAAGAGTTGTAAGATAAGTTGTAAGTACAAAAATTCCCCAACAGCTATCAGAAAGTGGAATGGGCTTGCTGTATGTTGATGTAGTTGTTTGCTATTCATTTGAAGGCTAGGTGACCACCTGACTGTCCCACAATAAGACTGCCTTTTTAACCTGATGCTGCCTTACCGTGGATTGTAGAGGGGATGCTCTTTTACAAGGGGGGAGGGAGGAAGATAACAGTGCTCCTCTAGGGTGGAAAGAAGTGGTCACAAAAAAAAAATTTAAACCAAAAAAATAAAAATAAAACAATAAAGAAAGAAAGAAGTGGTCATGTGGGACCAAGTGGCTCCACTTGTATCTCTAGCTCCAGACTTTCCTTTCCTTTTTTCTTTTTTATGAGGTGGTATGGAAAGCAGGAGGACAACTTCCTCCAGGTTCTGTTTGTTATTTCCACTTATTAGTTGCTATGTAGCCCTCTATGTAAAAAGACCTAACAAATGAGTCTCAACAAGTTTATGGTCCTCTTCATTCCTGATGAAAGAGGAACACCTGCAATGCATAGTGGAATGAGAACTATACTTGGATTTAAGAGACCCTTTCATTTCCAATACTTTATATCTATGTAGCTATCTGTATGTATGCATGTACGCATAGATAGGTATATATCTGTCAAATGTAGTTCACTGAAGCTGACCTGCTCCCCATTACCAGACCCATGAATTGCCTGAGGCTGACCAGAAGTTATCACTCCTAGCCTTGGACTATTTCATAAATGTCCTAAACTCTCTACTCTGGGATTCTCTAGCTTTCTCTGTGGACTTTCAGTTGTTATGTACAACAACTTACCTAGTGAAACCATAGAATGTCCCAACCCCTTTGCACCTGCAACCCTTCTCCCTCTGCCCAAATCCTTTATAAGAATCCCAGGTCCAGTCCCCTCCTCAGGTTCCCCTGAACTCTTTGCCCTGGGGTAACTCTTTGCCATGACTAAAGATCATAATTTTTGCTATGCTGGCTGCCTTCCTGTCAATCCAGGTTGACACTCTCTCTGTCTCTCTCTCTCTCTCTCTCTGTCTTTCTCTCTGTCTCTCTCTTTCTAATGTATATGTGTGACAGAAAATTGTTAATGTGATTGTTAATATAAGTACAAAAATTGTTAATATGAAATGTAATATTGCTTACCATTCCCTTAAATGAATACCAGTAATGTCAAAATTTCAGTAATGTCCTTGCATTTCTGTTCTTAAGCTAGATTCCTACTCTTAACTCTAGGATAAAATGAGTTGAATCATGCCCTAAACCCCCTCACCCTAGGATTTTACCTTGTAAAGGAACTTAGCTTGGGACAGCTAGGTGGCACAGTGAATAGAGCACCAGCCCTGGAGTCAGGAGGACCTGAGTTCAAATTTGACCTCAGACACTTAACACTTACTAGCCGTGTGACCTTGAGTAAGTCACTTAACCCAATTGCCTTGCATTCCTCCTCCAAAAAGCAAAACAAAAACAAAAAAGGAACTTAACTTGAGCTGGATCTCAGCCCCTGATGTCCTTGTCCCTGTCCATTGAGATTCATGGCATGAAAGGCAAAACAATAAAGTAATTTTCCTTGCCTGAATTATCAAGGGCCACTGGTATCTCATGACCAGGCCTTGCTACTTCATCTATCTCCTTCCCCCTCTCCTCCTAAAAGCTTAAAAATTTTTCATGGGTCTCTTTGGTTGGGAAATTCATAGGGCATCCTCCAAGGTGGCAGGTCTGCTACCCTGCTATCTCAAAGAAAGATTCTTTGTTACTCAAATCATGTCTTTGATTTACTTTAGGACTTGACATTAATGTGTGTGTATGTTCGTGTGTGTGCGTGCGTGTGTGTGTGTGTGTGTGTGTGTGTGTGTGTGTGTGTGTGTGTGTGTGTGTGTGTGTAAAATGTTGGGCAAGTGGCTTAATTTCTCCTAACTTCAGTTTCCTCACCTGCACAATAGGTGCTGTTTTGACTAGTGTAGACCCTTTGGGAGAATGTGTAGAACAGGGCTGAGCTCCCCTGGCTACTTTGAGGGACACATATGATTAGCATTGAGGAACTTTGGAATAACACAGGAAACTCTGATGGCACCTGGGAACAGGGGCTGTGTGGAAGAAGATTGGCCAGTGAACCAAGAAAAGTCATCTGCTCAGTAAATTTTAAAGAGAGACAATTTCTACTCTTTCTTTCTACTTCTCTCCTGGATATATATCACAGAACTTTCTCTCTTGGACATATTTTCCCCTACCCCAGTAGCAGTGGTGGCCATTTGAACATGACAGCAGACTTGCATTGGCAGGACTGCATGACAATTCCTGCTGTCAATTTATAATTCTGAGACAACAAGCAACAGAACTTAACTATTTGTGCCCCTCCACCTTTCCTCCAGCCATGCAGTTGAGATTGAAACAAAGGAAAGAAAGCTTGCTCTGCCTAGAATGGCACTTATGATGCTATAGCAGAGGTTAGCCAGAAAACCAAGGAACGGTGAGACCTCGGGCAAAGAGCCAACATGTATGCCAAGCTTGAAACAAAGGACACTGGCATCAATCTAGCTGAGGCCAGGACTGCCTCTCCAGAAGTCCCCTGGGACAAAGACTGAGACCAGGTGGAAAGCTAATTCCCTAAATTTGTTTTGCATGATTACATATTTGTAATAGGTCGTTTTTTTTTGCTTTGTTTTGTTTTGTTTTGTTTTGCCTTCTCCATGGGCAAGGGGAGGGGAAGGTGGGAGGCAAACCTGAAAATAAAATAAAAGTGAATCTTTAAAAAGTTAATTTCCTAGTGTGGGGTGAGACTGAGATAGCTTTTAGGGCCAGTCCTTGGGGGCATCTGGCATTGAAAGTGATTGAGTCAGAAAATCAGAGGTACAAGAGTATAAGAAAAAAGATGGAAATTATTCAAGATCCCAGGAGGAAGCAAACTCAGTTAAAAACCTTGAGCGCATGCAGATAAAGCAACAAGGAAGATAATAATAGAAGAGAAGATGGCTTCCAGATCATCTAAACCAGTACAAACATCTCTGAATAAACATTACCAGACAAAGGAAAATGAATCAATGCCCAATAAGCCAGAGGACTCTGGGAATTCCCAAGAGAACATGGAACCACAGCAGGAAGTTCCTCAATGGATTAAGGGAGAATTAAGACTTATAAAAGCTGAATATAGAAAAACTGGGATCCACAACAACAAATCTCACCAAAAGAGATAACAATTAATTGAGAATATCAATCCACAGAAGCAAAACCATTTGGAAAAGAGAAGCAAAAACGTTAAAAGAAAGCATGAGATTTTTATACAAGCAAAACATACTGATTTGGAAGACTGCATGTGTTGCAACAATTTAAGGAGTACAGATCTCTTAGAAGGATAAGAAAAGTAAAATAAACAAATTTGAATACTATAAGGCAAGAAATAATACAATAAAATTGTCCAGAACTTCTGACCACAGAAAACAAAGCGTCCATTGAAGGAAGCCACGGATTGCCTCTAGAGATGGAGGGGAATATCTTGAAGAGAATACTACACTTGAATCTCTTCAGTGACGGGAACCCCACTACCTCACAAAGCATTTCATTCCACTTTGGGACAAATCTAATCTTAGGATCAAACCAGGGAGAAACAATGGAATTTAATCCTAGATTTAGAGCTAGAAAGGTCATTAGAGGGCCTCTGGTCTAACCCTCTCATGCTACAGATGGGAAAATGGAGACTCAAAGAGGTTAAGTCGTTTGTGCAAGTTCACACAGATAGTTCCAGAGGCTGGATTTGAACCCAGAAGCTCTGACTCCAAATCCTGCTTGCTTTGTCACATTTTATGAAGGAATGCCCAGGGATGGCATACTGGAATGGTGGGCCTGAGATAAGGTAAGTGATAGGGTGAAATGCTCACCAATCAGAGACCAGGGTCATACATTGAAAGTAGAGGCTGGAGAGGAGGTGGGATGTAATGAAGAGGTCCAGGAAGTGGCATAATGGGCTTAAGACTGGTCAAGATAAGGTGAAATCATGATCAATCAGGGTTGATTTTTAGGATTCCTGGGTAATGTAGGTAGATCATGCATCTGGTATTTTGAGATGGATGTCACTTCCTGATCATGTTCTCTAGCCTCCATCTCTATACAAAACTAAAGATTCCCCCCCATGCCCACCCCCCATCACCCTGGACCAGGAGTGGGGAACCTGTGGCCTCAAGGCCACATAAGGGGATCTGTTCTGTGAAGTTTAGAAGAGGGCCACATGTGGTCTTGAGACCAAAGGTACCCCACTCCTGCTCTAGACAGGGATGGGCAAGGATTTCCCCTTATCCTGAGCCCAGTATCAAGCCTACTACACAATTTTGGGTCATCTTCATGCCCTGTCACTCTTTCTCTATCTTCTACCAGTGTGTCTGGAAGCCATTCTAGGCAAAGCTTGGGGATAAGACTTAAAAGCATTAGTGTTATTAGTAATGATTAAAAGAAACTATAAAAAAGCAGACACCTCTGGGGCAGCTAGGTGGTGCAGTAAATAGAGCACCCGCCCTGGAGTCAGGAGGACCTGAGTTCAAATCCAGCCTGAGACACTTGACACACTTACTAGCCATGTGACCTTGGGCAAGTCACTTAACCCCAATTGCCCTGCCCTCCCCCCCCAAAAAAAGCAAAAACAGACTTCAGAAGCTGAGTTAAGTTTGATTTTGAATAGATGCTAGACATCTGAGTAGTGTGTATCAATTCTTCCTAGATCCTTTATGTATCTGTAAGCCTTTAGATGTCAAAGACCTTTAGAATCCATAAGAGTAACTTAGGTAATAGGGTAGTTTACAAAGGCTTTTTCATGATGTCAATAACTTAGACTAATAGAGATCCAGCAGGGTTTTAGGTTAATATGACCTATGATAGCTTATGTGGCCATCTGGCTCATTCTCTTACTCGTTCTCATCCAGATTCCAAGGCAGTCAAGGAATTGCTTTGGATGTTCCCTTGTGTATTACTAAAATCACGTCTTTCCCATAAATCAATTAGCTCCAGGTCTACCTCTTTCTCCATAACGTTTCTTCATTAAACACTCTAATTTCTCAAAGTTGGGCAGCTAGGTGGCACAGTGGACAGAATGCTAATCTAAGGGTTCAAATCTGGCCTCACACACTTACTAGCTGTGTGACCCTGGGCAAGTCACTTAACCCTGTTTCCTTCAGTTTCCTCATCTGTAAAATGAGCTGGAAAAGGAAATGGCAAATCACTCCAGTATCTCTGCCCCAAAAAACCCCCAAATGGGGTCAAGATTCAGACACAACTGAAACAAATGAACAATAACAACAATTTCTCAAGGTTCCTGACTGTATGTTAACAAAATCATAATAAAACAAGGACAAATAATTATTTACAATCTTTTTTTTTTTTTTTTTTTTTGCTTTTTGGAGGGCAAATGGGGTTAAGTAATTTGCCCAAGGTCACACGGCTAGGTTTTTTTTGTTGTTGTTTGTGTGTGCGTTAAGTGTCTGAGGCTGTATCCGAACTCAGGACCTTCTGACTCCAGGGCCAATGCTCTACTCACTGCGAGACCTAGGCACCCCCAATTATTTACAGTCTTACTGCTGTGAGAATGATCATATCCAAACTTACTTCAATCCCTGCTATTGCTGACTTCTCAGTTCTGAAAATGGTCTCATCACTTAGGTCTCTCTGGATGCCAATTACTAAAATGTGTTCTTAAGATTTAAGCTAATGTGGCATTTAAAAAGGTTCAAGAGACATAATTTTTAGGTGATTTAATCATTTTATTAATAATGCAGGCGGCTAGGTGGCGCAGTGATAGAGAGTCGGCCCTGGAGTCAGAAGGACCTGAGTTCGGATTTGGCCTCAGACACTTAATGCACACACAAACAAAAACCTAGCTGTGTGACCTTGGGCAAGTTACTTAACCCCAATTGCCCTCTAAAAAGCAATAATAATAATAATAATAATAATAATAATAATGCCAGTATGTTTATTAATAAAAGGATGATCATTTGACTGTCTCTCTCTTAGACTAAAGACCTTTCATGGTGGTGGGCTCACATTTTATATGCCCTTCAAAGAGTAGCTGCTCTTGAAAGTGGCAGGCAACTCTGAGACTGGCTGACAATTAATGAGAATTAATATACAGTGAGAGAATGGGCTATATTATAATGAGAATCTTGGGATATGTGACTTGGATCACCCAAGCCTTTGGTCCAAAAGACTTATCAATTTCCATATACCTTGTCTGACAAAAGAGAGAATTCACATTTTCCCAGAGCTGTCTGAGCAAACACAATGAGCAGGAATGCACCGTTAGCCTGAACTTAGAATTTCTTCTACTGTCTTTGTTAGATCTCAGCCATCCTAGCTGGGTAACTGTTTTGGAAGTATTTTCTACGCTGGTTGATTCTGGATGAGGAAGCAGAAAAGAGAAAACTCTTCGTTCTAATACAATAAATAGTTATTAATACAAGAGAGAAATAATTTCTCATATTAATATTTTATTACAAGAGTTAAAACTTCTCTTTTCTTCTTTTAATTTATATGTTTTTCTCAATTACATATAAAAATAATTTTCAGCATTTGTTTTTAAAATTTGAGTTCCAAATTCTCTACCCCCCTCACTGAGAGGGCAAGCCATTTGATATAGGTAATACACATGTAGTCATGCAAAACATTTCCCTATCAGTTACAGCATTTTTCTACGTCCTCTCACAGGCTCTTTTCTGCTTTCACTGTTAAAATAGACTCTAGAATGATAGATAACTACCTTCTCTCAAGATCCTATACTCTCTTAAAAGTAGCAAATGGTTTCTGTTGTCTCTAAGAATGGTTAATGAAGCTGGTATTACACAGATATAGACTGTCTAGAGCAGGGGTGGGGAACCTGTGGCCTCAAGGCCACATGTGGCCCTCTAGGTCCTCAAGTGTGGATCTTTGATTGAATTTAAACTTCACAGAACAAATCATCTCAATAAAAGGATTTGTTTTGTAAATCTTGGACTCAGTC
This sequence comes from Gymnobelideus leadbeateri, assembly GCA_011680675.1. Lineage (NCBI taxonomy): Eukaryota > Metazoa > Chordata > Mammalia > Diprotodontia > Petauridae > Gymnobelideus > Gymnobelideus leadbeateri. The sequence continues at coordinate 655,683 of WOXC01009135.1, forward strand.
AAAAGGCCGTACCCAAGAACCTAGAAGGTCACGTGGCCTCAAGGCCACAGGTTCCCCACCCCTGATCTAGAGCCAAAAGGAACCTTAGAAATTATTTATTACAAATCTACTCCCCAATTTAACAGATGAGGAAACTGAGATCCAACTAATTAATTTGAGAGGGGTTGACTATTTCTAATATTATAAATCACACATTGGTCCTAGTTCTTGCCCCAAGTACGCACTTACATTTTTGTGTTGACTTTTTCACTAGTGGTTACCAGAATATATTTCACCCTTTCACCTCCTTCCTCTTTTACTTTTGTTTCCAAATGTGAAATAAAAGAATAAGGAAGTGGATGAGAGTGAAGAGGCACAGAACAGCTGAAAAGCCATGAAGATGAATTTTAATGTGCTGCCTCGGACGGACTGAAACACTGTAGTGGGGAAAGATAATGTATCTGCTGTCAGCTCTTCTGCTTCTCTGGCTCCCAGGTGAGTGGAAACTGAGTAGCCAAGCACAGGAAAAGCTCTCCTGACAAAATTAGTTGTTGGCAGAGGGCTGATGGAGATGATGGTGCTGGAAGAAAACACCCAAGGGAAACTACATAGCTGGTATGTGTATGTGTATGTGTATGTACAGGAGAGCTTGTCCTATGCTTGTATGTATTTGTATATGTATACATATACACACATATAAGTAAAAATGATACTATTTATTTATCCTGATATTTCCTTCTAGAAGTTCTTTTCAATGGCTTTAGGATTACTTATCCAGGAAAATCCTTATACTATCATCAGTCACTCATTCTTCAAATATGTATTATCTACTATGTGCTTGTAATTTCCATTGAAAATTGTACATTTACTGAAAATCAAGATAGCTCCCCAGAGAACAGCTATGCCTACCCAGCAGCTAGCTTCCCAGAAAGGAGACCGACAGTTATATTTTGCCACACAGATAGCAAACACCAAGTAAAGGGGAGGGGAACACTGTATTCTCCACAGTCCATGAGCATTTCCCTGGTTTCTTTTAGTTACTTTCAACAGTGTACAGAAATAAGAGAAGATTGGGGAAGAAGAGAATGTGGATAAGGGATTGAAAGAAAGTAAGATAGAATTCACCAGGCAGGGAGTACAGGTGATTCTGAACAAACATTTAGGGAAGGTAGCATCTGTAGTACACTGGAAAAAGTACTCATTCTGGAACCAGAGCTCCTGGATTCAAATCTTACCTCTGATTTGATTTGATTGATTGATTGATTTGACCATGTCTCTTATCCTCTCTGGGCTCATTTATAAAGTGAGACTGTTGGATTAGAAAACTTCTGAAGTCTCTTTAAGTTCTATAATAACAAGAAAAGACTGTAGGAAACTATGCAAACAGATTGGTTAAAAAAGGAGGTCCTCTGAGGCAGAGGAAAGATGAAGGGAGAACCATAGTTAGGGACAGAGAGGGTTGCAGGAATTGAATGAGGGGTAAAATTGTTATTCCCTCTATTGTTCTGTAAGAAATGATGAAGGGGATAGTTTCAGAAAAATACCTAGGAAGACTTGTATTAACTGATACAAAATGAAATGAGTAGAACCAGATTAATTTATAGTATGATATATATACCATACCATACTATATCATACCATTCCATACCATACTATACCATACCATACCACAACATAATATAATGTAATATAATATAAATATTTAAGTCAACTTTGAAAGACTTAGTAACCGATCAGCCAAATGACCACCCACGATTTCAAAGGACTCATGATGAAACATATTATTTATTTCCAGATAAAGAACTGATGGATTCAGAATACAAACTAAAGCATATTTCCTTCCCTTCCTTTTTTTCTCATCCATCTGTCCATCCTTCTTTCCTTCCTTCCTTCCTCTTTCTTTTTGGTGTGTGTGTGTGGGGAGGCACATGGCTAATGAAAGAATTTGTTTTTCTTGTAATAGATTTTGTTTTTCTTGCCTTCTCAGTGGGGAAGAGGAAGAATTTAGAGCTGAAAATACAATTAAATAGATTTTTTAAAATGTTATCCCTAAAGTAATGGAGACCCTATAGAAAGGAAATAATATAACTATAGCAAATCCAGAAGGGAAATTCTTTCTCTAATAATGATATCCATTAAATACATTTATTTAAATGAATATTATTTAAGCACCTACATTTTGTAGGAGACATTATGCTAGGCACCAGAGTTTGTTACCTTTGTCACTTATTAATTCTGTGGTCATCCAGAATTTGTTTTATTCCTCTGAGCTTCAGTGTCCTCATCTATAAAATGAGCAGATAATAGATCCAACCTCACCAGTTTATATATTTTTTTTATTGCATTGGATCTGTGAGGCAGTGTGGTAGAGTAGATAGAGAACCTTGCATTCAAGGAGAGATTAAATTTTGAATCCATATGCCAAGCTTAGATAGTCTGGTATTGTTCTCCTACTTGGTCCCAAGAGCTTCAAGTTCCACAGGTCAACTCTTACTGAAGAAACATATCTTCTTAGAGTAAGGAATGTCTTCTCCTTCATTCTTACCCTATTTGTAAGCTCTAAATAAATTACAACTTTTATGACTTTGGCCATGTCACTTAGAACTTTGGGGGGATGCAATCAGGGTCATACAGCTAGTATTTCAGGTCAAATTTGAACTCAGGTCCTGCCAACTCCAGGGCTGGTGTTCTATTCACTGCGCCACTTAGCTGCTCCAGTTTAATGTTTCTATAAGCCATTAGTGTTTATAATAGGAAAACAACAGGCCCTCCTCTTAAGTTTCTTCCCCAAGGTAGGTTATATAAGCAAACATTTATGAAATGCATACTGCATGCAGAACACTGGAAGGGGGAGGATTGAAAAAAGGGAGGGAAGAGTGCCTGAGGTATATCTCACAGCCTTCGGATGAATCCAATTTACTTTGGAGATGTCAAACCTAAGTGTATCAGGACCACTATGCCCTAGAGGAGCCATCTCCAAAGCAATGAGCTAGCACCAGAGCATAAACCTAGCCCTTTGAGCTCAAGAGCTGGCTATCTTATTCAGTGAAATGAGCATCAAGGGTCTGAGCAGTCCTTCACAGTCAGCAAGCATTTACTAAGCTTCTACTATGAGTCAGGCACTATCCTAACTTCTGGGAATGGAAAAAAAAAGGCAAAAACTCAGTCCCTGCCCTCAATCAGCTTACAATCTAATGGGAAGAGACAGCATGGAAATAATTGGGGACAAATAAGATATACATAGGATAAATTGGAGGTAATCTTAGTGGAAAGGCAAGAGAATTAAGGACTAGTAAACTTCTATACCATCCTAGTGATTCTCTTGGAAATAGGTCATCTTCCTGATGGGCCACTTAGAGATAATGATAATGTTAACAACAATAACAGCTTACATAGTGATTCATTGCATGCCAACTCATTTGATCCTCACCACAACCCTATGAGGTAGGTGCTCTTGTATTGTTTTTTTATTAGACAGATGAAGAAACTGAGGCATAGAGAGATTAAATCAATTGCCTAGGGTCAAATAGCTATGGAATATGTGAGGCAGGATTTGGACTCAGGCTCTTCTCATCAGAAGACACTGTACCACTTGGCCATGTCTATTAATAAATCATCAGCTCCTTCTAGTTTATTTTTCTAAACACTGACTTTCTTGCATGCTGAGGCCCCGCCAATGTCTATGTTCTTTGGCAGTCTACTCTAACTCAAATTAAGGGCACTTGTGTCCCCTGCAGGTAACTGTACTCTGGGGCTGCTCTCAGTTCAATGATTTTAGCCCTGAGGAAATGAGATTCTCGATTTATATTTTCCAGGTTGCTTCTCCAGCGGAGGTGTATGGGGCCCTGAACATGTGATGTATGAAGAGGATAGTGTGGCAGTTGTGGGGTGTCATTATGACCCAGAATGGCAGTCCTATGTGAAGTGGTGGTGTCGAGGAGACGTTTGGAGTTCTTGTAAGATTCTTGTTAAAACCACAGAAGCAATGAAGGACAATGGCCGTGTGTCCATCCGGGACAGTACCACAGCACTAACATTCACAGTGACAATAAGAAACATTGAAATAAGTGATGAAGACATCTATTGGTGTGGGATTGAAAGGGTAGGAAGGGACCTTGGATTCCAGATTAAAGTGACTGTTTTCCCAGGTAAGAGGCTCCAGTGGCATGTACGTGAGGTCTTAAGGCTCTGGGTTGGAGAAACAGAGACTGTCTCCTCCTCTGTGCCAGAAAACTGCTGGCTGTGTGCCTACCCTCAATTCTAGGCTGTAGGGGTCAGTTTTCGGGGGATCCAAAGGAGATGGGTTCATATCAGTTTTTATATCTGAATCCTCTTATGCCCTGGTCCCCTCACTGTGTTTTCATTGTTCTCAGAGGGCTTGGATGAAGTTGAGAGCCTTGCCCTGAAATGGTCCCTGGGACTCAGTTCCTAAGCTTCTGTTGGGACCCCTCTTTAGAATAGCCAAAGCTCTTTTTTGGGGGGGGGAGGGAATCATGCCAAATGCATATTATACATGGACCCTGTGTATAAAAATCATAGAGAGAAGTCAGAGAGCTCTAAGAGCCTGTGCTCCATGCAATTACCAATTGCCAAAGCTTCCTTAGGTCTTGTTCCATTCCTGCCCTCCTTTTTCTCCCCCCCCCAACCCTAGAATGTGAAAGACTTAGTCACCAGTACACTACAGTAACCAAAGGTGTGGGAGGTCGAGTTGATCAGGCTTACTTTGTGGTAAGATTTAAGGGTCCCTAGTTTCAAAACACCTCCTTCTCCCACCCCCCACCATGGTGATTAATTCCTTTGTATTTTGGGTTATCTTTCCCCAGTCCTTTTGTAAGATACATTAAGACCCTAACACTTATGTCAAGGGGATTATCAGCTAGGGTACTTGGATATAACATAAGGTTGATATGGTGGATCAGACTAATTTATAAGTCACCCCTCAACCTTTTACTTGACTTCTTGTTGTTCTGAGCTCTAGAATAACCCAGGAGGTTATGTCTGAAAATTTTCTTATCAATTAATAAAATTACAACCTCTTTCTCATAAACTTGCTGAATAAACTGGAGAAATCTTCTTTTCCAATAGTTATTCTATATGTTAGGTGCCTTAATCTCTTACGATGGAATAAATATTAAGTTAAAGAAGATATGTTTATTAGCAATAAAATCAATAACAAAACAAATGCAGTTATTTATAATGATTTGAGCCAGAGTAAACTCCAACACTCACTATAATAGCAGATGCTATTATATATTTTCTTCACTTCTAGAGATGAAATCCCACCATTTAGTTCACTTAAGATATTGATTAAAATTCCTCAAAAATTCTCTCCACGTTTCTCCTCAAGAAAAATGTGTTGAAGAAAATGTTTTTTGGATCCTTTTTCTTACTCCTCTTTTCAGACATAACAGGTAGCTGTCTCTCCAGAATTACATGGCAAACTGGAAGTTCTCACAGAATTTTATTTTATTTCATTTTTGCTTTTTGGAGGCGGGGAAAGGCAGGGCAATTGGCAATCGGGGTTAAGTGACTTGCCCAAGGTCACACAGTTAGTAAGTGTTCAGTGTCCGAGGCCAGATTTGAACTCAGGTCCTCCTGACTGTAGGGCTGGCGCTCTGTTTGCTGCACATTGTATTCTTTTCATGAGGAATGTTTGAACATTCTATTAAAGTTTCATTTCTCCCTTCTCCCCCCCCCCATTATAATTAGTTTAGCAGGAGTGAGTTGTTTCGGGTTGTAAGCTTTTACCTTTTTCCTTTTGGAATATTATAAGAATTTTTCTTCTTTAAAGTTGTTGGTGCTGAATCTTCCCTGATCCCAGATATTTAGTATTTGAATTCTTTCTTTCTGCCTGTTTTTAGTAATTTTTCCTTGATTTACAAGCTCTGGATTTTAGCTATGACATTCCTGGGCATTTTCAACTTGGGGTTTCTTTATAGGAAGTGATCAATGGATTTTCCTTAATTTTTAATTTGTCCTCTCGTTGTAGTAAATCTGAGCAGTGTCTTTTTTAAAAAAAATAATAATTTCTTAAAAATATGCTGTCCAGGGGCGGCTAGGTGGCGCAGTGAATAGAGCGCCGGCCCTGGAATCAGAAGGTCCTGAGTTCGGAGCCGGCCTCCGACACTTAATCCACACAAAAACCTAGCCGTGTAACCTTGGGCAAGTTACTTAACCCCAATTGCCCTAAAGGGGCGGCTAGGTGGCGCAGTGAGTAAGAGCGCCGGCCTCGGAGTTGGGATGACCCGAGATCAGATCCGGCCTCAGAAAATGAGCCCCCACGCATAAATAATGACTAGCCGTGTAACCTTGAGCAAGTTACTTAACCCCAATTGCTTAAAAAAAAAAAAATATGCTGTCCAAGTTTTTTGTTTGGTCAGGGTTTTTCTCAGAAGTCTGATGATTCATAAATGGTATTTCCTTGACTTGTTTACCAAGTCAGTTTTTTTAAAATAGCAAATATAGGGTTTTTTTTTCTATTTTTTACATCTTTTGACTTTAATCTGATATTTCTTCTTTTTTTTAAATTATTTTTTTTTAAAGCAATTGGGGTTAAGTAACTTGCTCAAGGTTACACGGCTAGTCATTTGATTTATGCGTGGGTGCTCATTTTCTGAGGCCGGATCTGATCTCGGGTCATCCAAACTCCGAGGCCGGCGCTCTTACTCACTGCGCCACCTAGCCGCCCTTTAGGGCAATTGGGGTTAAGTAACTTGCCCAAGGTTACACGGCTAGGTTTTTGTTTGTGTGGATTAAGTGTCGGAGGCCGGCTCTGAACTCAGGTCCTTCTGATTCCAGGGCCGGCGCTCTATTCACTGCGCCACCTAGCCGCCCCTGATATTTCTTCTTAATCTCATGAAATTATAGAGTTCTGTTTTTCAGGGAGACCACTATTTGGGTAAGGTTTTCCACCTTTTGTTCTGATCTATTTATTCTCCATTTAACGTTTTCTTCCTAAAGTTTAATTTCCTTTGTAATTTCCTTTTTTTAATCTCTTGCTTCTGTTCTGGACTGGATGGAAGTGCTTCTCTTCTGCTCCCTGCCTCCAATAATTGGTCTTTCTAGGGTCAATTTCAATCATTCACTGGAAAAAGAGCTTGGTTTCTATGTAATCTTTCACACTACCATGTTAACCAGAATTCCAAGATGATTTACATAAACCATAAAATTATACAAGTGAGATGTTTTTATTTTTGTTTTGAGAGTATAGGATACATGGAAGGAAGAGGTCAGACACCAATAACAAACTTCCTACATGTAACTTTTTGCCTGGAGTTAGCCCTGATCCTGACAATAATAGTCTCAGTTTCTCCATTCTACCTACTGCACAGAAATCTCTGGTGGCATAAGAACAGTGGGCAAACATTATTAGAAAAGCCTACTGCATTGATTTATTGGATGGTTTAAACAAGAAGAGAGCCTGACCAAAGTGGCCCCCATCACGAGGTTCCTTAAGACCTAAAAGGTATTGTATTATATTATAAGGGAGTGGTAAGAGGAGGATTTGTTGGACAGTGACAATTGACCTGGCTTGTATATTTAGCAACAACCACAGGGAGAACTACCACACCAACCGCCACAACTACAATGATGACAACAAGCACAGAAAACATCACTGGAATGGTAAACAACTATTCTTATGAAAGGTAAGGGAAATTAATGAAACTCAATCCCCAGGTATAAATCTAATGGGAACCCAGATCAATCAATGCAAGCCCTTGCCAAATGCATCTCAGTCATAACATGGCCCCATGGAAGACTGAGGAATCATCGACTCCTCTGATAGTCTACTGTTATTTTCTTGGGGGTAGGGAACTGGATCTTCTTTGTATCCCATCTTTGTTCAGGACCATGCAAGTAGTAACTCCATTTTTGTTTTGTTGGAGTTGCTTTGTCAGGATCTCTCCTACTTTCTACCTCATTTCTGATTCACATAATATTATTTACTCCCTCAAAGAGACTCTCTTTAGTCTCTCAATTGCCATATTGGTTCCTCTAAATGTGGACTTCACTGCTGCTTGGTAGCCCTGACTTCTCACTAAATTCAGAAAACTGGAGTTCTTTTTAGAAACTGAGATTTGCTAAAGAGGCAGCACTTTTGTCATCGGGCATCTCCCTAGTTTCAAACATCATCATTCTACTAAAGTATGTGAACCAGTGGGGTACAGTCGAAAGATCACTGATCTGGAATCAGAAGATGTGAGTTTGAGTCCAGCTCTGTTTTTTGCTACTTGTGTGGCCCTGGGCAAATTATTACATCCTCTCTGGGTCTTGGATTCCTTCTTTATAAAATAAGGAGGTTGGATCTAAACCTAAGATTCTATAGTTTATGTCTATTACTATCTACTCCCAGAGGTAAGCATTCCCTTAGTTGGGGTTTCCTTTTCTTTCTAGGTTTGAAATCACAGATCTCCAAGTCTTACTGCCCATCATCTTTGGCATTTTATTGGTAATATTGGTGGGGGCCTCAATTCTGGCTTGGAGAATGTTGCTGAGACAGAGGAAAGGTTAGGAACCAGTCCTGGGTATGTGGAGGGGTAGAAGGAGATGAGAAAAAGCATTCTTTTCTTCTTATCTAAGCGTTTATTTTTATTTTTGCTTTTTGGAAGGCAATTGGGGTTAAGTGACTTGCCCAAGGTCACACAGCTATTTGTGTTAAGTGTCTGAGTTCAAATTTGAACTCAGGTCCTCCTGACTCCAGGGCTGTGCTCTATTCACTGTGCCACCTAGCTGCCCATAAACATTTTTTAGAAGATCAAGAGCAGCTATAGGGGAGGAGAGTCTCTAAAGTTGAAATGCAGCTTCTAACTTGAAGAGAAACACTAGAAGAGCTAATTGTATATGAGTCCAGGGGTGGATAATGGAGGGAAGCGATATTCAGAACTATAATTATGTAAGATACGGTCATTGGTTCTAACCCAGTGGAAATATGCAATGTAAATTTGAATAATGTAACCCTCAGGGATTCATTATTGGTACTAATCAGGACCTAGCTATAGATGACCTTTCTTACTCCTCTATTCTTTCCATCACCAGATGATTATTTCCCTGAGTCACCACCTCGGGAACTGATGCCTGAATCCTGGCAGGAAGCCAGGGTCACATGTTTGGGGCCCTGGTTGTGTGATTTCTGTTCTTTTCCTTGAATTTCCCATTTAGGCTCTGAGCAGCAAAGAGATTGCCTTAGGTGCACTTAGAAACTGTCCATCTAATCTAGTAAATTTTATAAGAAAGTTCAGAGATATAGAGCAGAGACAGAAGTGAGATTTAAGCATAAATGACTATATGTGTGTGTGTCTCTCTCTGTGTATATATATATGTATATGTATTTGTGTATATATACGTATACATACGTATATATAGAACAGAATTATTACATATAATTAATATATATTTATATAACATATGTTATATAAATACATTTATATAATACATATTATATAAATAAAACTTACTATCCACTACTCTATCTTACGCTTTTCTAAGCAGTCCTGCTAAATTTCTGTGAGCAGTGAGGCATGTAATTTTTAACTTCTGCTTAGGGATGATGTGTATATCTTCCATTTCTACATCCAGACTGGGAGGGTTGGTCATCATTAAAGGATCTTCCCTACTTCTCCCTGATCTGGCAATGTTCCTTATCTCATAATAATACACTGTTCTGTCAGGAGGGGTCATTTTTCTATTTCAGACTGGTGGGAATTGCATCATTTTCCTGTCTAGCTCTACTTCCACATTTTCATATTTGATACATTTGTTCTGGCTAATTCTCAGAACCTGCTTACTCAATGAATTAAGTCTTTCCCTTGTTACATCTCTATCTTATGACTCAATAGTGATGGTGGCTGGGGGAGAGATGGGAGGATATCTCCTTACCTTTGCATGGAGAGAGGTCCAAAGTATTTAAATGCTCATTCAGGAAGAAATCAGAGGATTTAAAACTAGAACCCATGTCACCTAATTCTGATAACTCACCCAATGATACTTTAGAAAGTTACACAGAGAGAAAAGTGTTTCTTAAACCAAACCATAGTATGGTTTGGGACTGGAAAATTTCACTTAAAAAAAACACCACACCCAAAACCTTCAACTAAGATACCTTTTGTAGCCTTATGGGGAGGCTTTTTGGTACCCAGGGGTGACAGGTTGATTGGTGAGACAAAGAGAAGGTAGGAGGAGGTGAGTAGGAGGAGGATGTAGGAAGGAGGAGGAATGACTTGTTTTAAATTTATGTATTTTGAGATGTAAGATGGTCTGGCAGTAAAAATTTTGTAGGTGGATAAAAAAACTGTCCATTTGGAAATACTAATATAGATGAACTCTTAGTGGACTTTGAGCCAGAACACCTAGCTTTCAAGCCCAGCTCTGCCACTTCCTAGCTGAGTAAATTTGGACACATTAGATAGCCTCTCTGAGCTTCAGTTTCATTATTTATGTTAATAATACTGCCTTTCTGGAGCAGTTAGATGGCATAGTGGATAGACTCCAGCCCTGGATGGATGGATGTATCTGAATGCAAATCTGACCTCAGACACTCACTGGAGTGTGACCCTGGACAAGTCACTTAATCCTGATTGCCTCCTAAAAAAATACTGCATTACTTTTCTCTTAGGATAGGTAATATCCAGTGGCACACTGGCAAATATCTGACAACCAGCTCTCCAGAAGAAAAAAATAGCATACCACAGTTTAGTTTTATATGCGTTATTAACATTTTCTCTATAATTTTCTTATTAGATAATCAACAAAGCAATACATCAAACCCTGATTCATAGTGTTTACTGATTTGTGAAGTGTGAATGCTTATACCGAAAATTTAACAAGCTGCTCTCTGAGCAGGCTGGTTTCAGCACACTCTTGATAGTATCTATCCCCATATAGGGTTATATTAGACAAAGAAAACCATAGGATTTAGGACTGGTGGAGGGGAGGAGAGAGCCCTTCAAGATCAATGAACTCAACTCTCTCATATTATGGATGAGAAGTTAGGCAAAATGCTTTGCAATCATAAATTACTATGTAGACACAAGTTCTTATATAGACACTAGTCTCTCTTTTATAGACACTGCCCTTCTCTGTGAATGATGGGGAGCATTCTCACTGTAGATTTCTAATCCTTGGTTGTTTTTATCCCTTTTAGAAGCTGAAAAACTTGCTGAGCTGGTAAGAAAGGCTTCATTATCATGGGGGGGGGGGTGGAGAAAAAAATCTAAGGACTGGGCTGTCATTGAACAGTCCCACATTCTACAAATATTTGCCCTATTTTATGAGGTAGAAATTGGAGATTTTCGAACCTCACAGTAGCACTTGGAGAAAGTAGCTTTGTTCAAGGGAGACCAGGAGAATCAGTAGGAATTGCAGCAGGGGCACTCAGGCAAGTCTCTGAATTCAACATGGGGATGGGGCAGAATTTGATGGAGACAGAATGGGGAAGGGGTATTGATGGGATTGTACCAATAGATACCTATGGGTAGGGAGTTCTTCACTGAAGAGAGGTCTGTAAAAAGTGGAACTTATGATGGTCAGTCAAGAGCAGGCTCATTTACATGGAACTGGGTCATTTGTCTAGAGCCCACAAAACTTTCCACAGGCACCCCAGATGACAGAGGAAAGCATTTGTTATGCAAATCTGACCCTCCATCAGAGGACACCCAGAAACTCCCCTCTAGATTCTCCAGAGACAAGGGATTCTTCTCTCCATGCCTCCTCCAGAGTCAGTAGCATCCACCAGGAAGTGGAATATGTCACTATGGTATGTGCTAAGGTGAATCTGCTGTGTTTTAAATTCAAACCCTAATGTTGAAGGGAACAGAGTACTTATTTCAGAGAATGTCAGAATCGGGTTATGCTCCCCATGATCTAAGTCAAGTCTCTTGTTTTTTCAGTTGTGGAGACCGAGTACCAAGGAGCTGAAATGCCTTCTAGGAGTCATAGAATCTCAGTCAGGAGAGTTTTTTGTTTTTTTTTTTAAGTCCAACCCATCTATTTTAACCTATGCTGTCGTTCAGTTGTTTTAGTTGTGTTCAACTCTTTGTGATCCCATTTGGGGTTTTCTTGGCAAAGATACTGTTAGTGGTTTGCCATTTCCTTCTCCAGCTAATTTTTTTAACATGAAGAAACTGAGGCAAATAGGGTTAAGTGACTTGTCCAAGGTCACACAGTAGGCCAGATTTGAATTCAGGAAGATGAGTCTTCCTGCCTCCAGGTCTCTTTCCACTGTACCACCTAGCTGCTCTATTCTAACCTATGCTTAGGAACAAGTCTGACCTCTACAAAATCCCTAGAGGGCCATCAGCTCTTTGCTTGACAAACTCTAGTGATGGGGAACTCAGTACCTCCTGAGGTAACCTATCCCAATTTTCTTTTTTAGTGTCTTTTTTGGAGGGGGAAGGACATTTGGGGTTAAGTGACTTGCCCAAGATCACACAGCTAATTAAGCGTCAAATGTCTGAGGCCGGTTTAAACGCAGGTCTTTCTGACTTCAGTGCATCCCAGTTTTCTTAAGGAAAGCTTTTCCTTCCATTACCTGAATTTGCCTCTCTGCAACTTTTATCCATTGCTTCTAGTTCTGTATTCTGGGGGTCAAGCAGAAGAAATTGAATTCCTCTTTCATGTGTCAGCCTTTCAAATATTTGGAGAGAACTATATTGTTCCTCTCCCCCACCAACTCTTTCCCCCTAGATTAAAATTTTCCATTTATTTCAGCTGATCTTCATATTCCAAGACCCTTCACTTCCCTGGTAATCCTCCTCCCTCTGAATGCTCTCCCAGTTTATCAATGACCTTCCTAACATGTATTGCCCAGAACTGAACAAGAGACCCCAGTTAGGGTATGACCAGGGCAGAGCCTACTAAGATGATCACCTCCCTTCTTGTGAACATTGTACCTCAGTGCAGCTAAAGATCAACTTGACTTTTTGCCTTTCCAAATCATACCACTGACTCATAGTATTGCTTATAATATACTAAATCCTCTTCACCCTTCCTGATCTTTTTCATGGAAAGATATTTAAATTTTTTTCTGTTAAATAATATTTTTTCCAATTGAATGTGAAGACAATTAAAAAAATTTTTTTGGCGGCTAGGTGGCACAGTGAGTAGAGCCCCGGCCCTGGATTCAGAAGGACCTGAGTTCAGATCCGGCCTCAGACACTTAACACACACAAACAAAAACCTAGCCGTACGACCTTGGGCAAGTCACTTAACCCCGATTGCCCTCCAAAAAGCAAAAAAAAATTTTTTTACTTCTTGCTTTTTGGAGGGCAGTTGGGGTTAAGTGACTTGCCCAAGGTCACATAGCTAGTTTTTGTGTTAAGTGTCTGAGGTCAGATTTGAACTCAGGTCCTCCTGACTCCAGGGCTGGTATTCTATTCATGTGAAGACAATTTTTAACATTCTTTTTTTAATAAAAAATGTTGACTTCCAAATTTTCTCCCTCCTCTCCCACCTCCTTAAGATGGCAAGCAATTTGATAAAGCTTATATATGTTCAATAATGGAAAACATCACCCATATCTTTTTTTAGATGAATTGCTGTCCAGCCTCACTTTCCCCATATTGTCCTTAGGAAGTTGATTTTTTCTGAAGCCAAGTATAAGACCTCAAATTGATCTTTTCCAGTACCATCTGAGTAGATTTGGACAAACATTCTAGCTAGTTGAAATCTTTTCAGATCCTCATTCTGCCATCCAATGTTAGTTGTCCCTCCTAGTTTCATTTCATCTACAGACTGGATATACATACAATCTACACATTTGTCTAAATCTTTGGTTGTTAGAAAAAAAAAAGGATCCCAGGGGACACTCCATTAGAGAATGCCTGCCTAGTTGATAATGAATGCTAAGTCTGGCCATTCAACTAAATCTGAGTCTACCTCACTGTACTATTATTTAACCCTTATGAATGTAGGGTCAGCTCTGACCTGTCTGCTTGTTTTTGTAGTGCTAGTGAGCTAAGACTGCTTTTTACATATTAAAATATAATAAAACTTTATTAAAAATTTTTAAAACCATTCTTTGCTAGCTGCCCATGCAAAATTGGCTTGTTTGCCAATCCCTGGTCTAGCCCAAACCTTGCCACCATGTCCTGAAGAATGACAAAAGAAATTTTGTCAAATGTAAAAATTTAGATAAATTATATCTATTATATCCCATCATCTCCACCTCATTCAGTGGTTCAATAATCACTTTTAAAAAGGAAATAATGTTGGTGTGATGTAATTTGTTCTTGATGAAGTCTTTTTTTCAGTCCGATTCCTTTCTTTCACACCTGAGGAAACTGAGGCCCTCAGAGATTAAGCAACTTATACAAGATCATACAACTATTAGTGGAAGGTCCAGGATTCAAACTTGAGCCCTTGGACTTGAAATTCAGTGCTTTCCCCACTGCCATGCTGTTCTCTTTAATGATAGTTCTTTACCAACTAAACTTCAGTCCCTTTCAAGCTTGAAGTCAAGTTACCCTCTACTTCCTTTTCTTTTTTTGGAGGGGGGTAAGGGGGACAGGCAGGGCAAATGGGGTTAAGTGACTTGCCCAAGGTCACACAGTTAGTAAGTGTCAAGTATCTGAGGCTGGATTTAAACTCAGGTCCTCCTGACTCCAGGGCTGGTCCTCCATTCACTGTGACACCTAGCTGCCCCCCCCCTTTTTTTTCCTCTCCTTCCTTTTCACCTCTCTTCCCCCTTCCCACTTCTCCTTCCCCCTGCTCCTGAGTCATTGGCCCTGGAAGTCAGTGGAGGTGCTGGGAGTAAATTGAGGAGTGCGGAATCCCCACCAAGTCTCCATTGTTCTAAATAATATAAGGAGGAGGTATGGACCTTTCCCTCTGTTTCTTGTGACTCTTTACATGACCATGACCCAGACCTAACATTCCCTCCCACTCCCTTCCTTCCTTGCCAAGCCTCTCTCTGACTGTTTTGATTTGTTTTGCAGGCTTGCCTCAAAGGACAGGATATATCCTATGCTACCTTATCTCTGGATACCCCAGGCCAGAGCCCAATATACTGCAACATGGAACGTCTGACCTCCAACCATCCCCTGAGAAAACCTATTGAGAATATGGAACACAGTTTGTAAAAGATGACTTATTATCTCCCTGAATACCTTCTTCTCAGACCTTAACTCTGACTTGACTTGTCTCTTGCTTCCTTTGCTTCCTCTTTCACCTTCTTGTTCCAAAGACATGTACTCTGACCTCTGGCTAAAGAACTGCTTAACCAGAGGATTCTAATTGGCTTCATGTTCTCTTGGGTGTTGGAGACTATCCATTAAAAGAAAAGGAGTTGAGGGGTGGCTAGGTAGCGTAGTGAATAGAGCACTGGCCCTGGAGTCAGGAAGACCTGAGTTCAAATCTGGCCTCAGACACTTAACACAAAAACTAGCCATGTGACCTTGGGCAAGTCATTTAACCCCAATTTCCCTCCAAAAAGAAAAAAAAAGGAGCTGCTCATTTATTAAGCTTAAAAGAAAAAACACTTTCCATTCATCCTCTCTTTTTGAAGCATGCCATTTGGGAATCAGAAAGCCTCTCCCTCTGACTACTCTTTGAGGAGAGAGGGAAAATCCTACCCCCTACCACCAAGCAATGGCAACTGCACACACTCTGCAACAAGAGCGTACTGAGTCTGAGACTGGACCTCAAGTCCCTGACTCGCTCTTCTGCTTTGCGCTTCCTTCCTTGAGCATTGGAGATTGATCCTGAGTTCAACACAACAGGAGTCACTGAGTTTGCACATTGGTCACCCAGAAGGACGTGATCACCACAGCTTCTTGGAGGACAGATGACCATGGTCAGGAGGATACTACAGATAAAAGCACTGAGAAAGTCTATGCTCTGTCCTGACTTGCCAAGAGATCTGGACGTGGTCATTGGGCAAATGGTATGAGCTAAAGAGGAAAGTGAAATATCTGTTCAGCAGTAGCCTTCAGTTCCTGTGAGATTATAGTAGTAATTGTGTTAGTGTATTATGTTTTATTTGTTAAAGCATAGTTAAAAGCATTTTGCTTTATGTCTTTCTTTTTCGGTGGAAGTGAATAGTTATCGTATACCTGATCTTCTTTTCACATTGAGTATTTTTCTAGAAGTCAATCCATTTTGAGGAAACCCAAGACATGATCCATTCCTAAGCTTTATCTGTGAGATTTGGAGATTTATTGAGCTAGAGAACATGAGAAAAGCTTGATCCATTCTCTTAAGAGAGTAGGTGTTCCTAGGACATAATCTCAGTCTTTGCAAGGTCAGTGCTAGGGCATGTTGGTGGAAAGAGAGTTCCCTTCCTTGGAGGTTGCAGGGAACTGGACTGTGGCTCTTACACATATGAGGTAGCTATGTGGCACTGTAGATAAGGCACTGGGCCTTCAGTCAGGAAGTCCTGAATTCAAATCTAGTCCTAAACACTTACTAGCTATGTGACACTAAGTAAGTCATTTAACCTCTGCCTTAGTTTCCTCAACTGTGAAATGGGGATGTGACTTGCCCAGGGTCATACAGCTAGTAAGTGCCTGAGGTCAAATTTTAACTCAGATCCTCCTGACTCCAAGGCAGGTGCACTTTGCCATCTAGCTGCCCCTCTCATTTTGTAATTTCTTATAGTGCAATGATATTCTATTATATTTACATATCATAATTTATCCAGCTATCCTCCAAATTATGGATACTCCCCCTTAGTTTTCTACATATGCTATATATTTTTGCATGTAAGGTTCTTTTCTTTATTTGATCTCTTTTGATTATGTGCCTCATAGCTGTGTTAAAGAGTATTTGCAGATTAGTGACTTTTAAAGTATAGTGTCAAATTATTTTCCAGAATGGCTGGACGAATACATAACTCCAACAACAATGCATCAGCAAACCTGTCTTCCTACAGCCCCAGCCACTCTAAAAATTGTAATTTTTCCCTTTCTGCATGTTTTGCCACTTGGATGGGGTATGACAAGAAATTCAGTTATTTTAATGTGTATTTCTCTTATTATAAACAGTTTAGAATATTTTTCTATATGATTGCTGATAGCTTGTATTTCTTCTTTTGAGAACTTCCTGTGCATATCCTTTGACCATTTATCTGTTTTTAATCATTTATCTATTGGGGGATGACTCTTGTTATATATTTGAATTATTATTTATACCTTTATCAGAGAAACTTGCTGCAAAGATATTTTTTCTCCAATAAACTGTTTCTTTTCTAATTTCAACTACAATGTTTTTACTTGTATAGAGGCTTTTCAATTTTAAGTAATCAGAATTGTCTATTCTATCTTTTGTTAACCTTTCTACACCTCTTTTGGTTGTGAACTCTTCTAACTCTTCTATGCAAAATGTATCTCCTTCTTTGCTCCTCCAAATTGCTTATGGTATGACCCTTTATATGTAGGTCTTACATCCATTTATAACTTATTGTGCTGTATTTTGTGAGGTGTCAATCCAAACCTATTTTAGTCAGACTGCTTTCCATTTTTCCTTGAAATTCTTCATAGTGAGCCTTTGCCCCAGTAGTTTTGCTTTTTTTTTTTTTGGAGGGCAATTGGGGTTAAGTAACTTGCCCAAGGTCACATGGCTAGGTTTTTGTTTGTGTGTGCGTTAAGTGTCTGAGGCCGGATCTGAACTCAGGTCCTTCTGACTCCAGGGCCGACACTCTACTCACTGTGCCACCTAGCCGTCCCATGCCCCAGTAGTTTTGGAAACCCTTAATTTTACAGATGTGGAAACTGAGGACCAAAAAGGGAAAGTGACTTATTCACATTGAAAACCTATCTGGGGGCAGCTAGGGGGTGAAATTGGCCCTGGAGTCAGGAGGTCCTCAGTTCAAATATGACCTGAGACATTTACTAGCTATGTGACCCTAAGTAAGTCACTCAACCCTGATTTCTTTCAAAAACTTAAAAAAATTTTTTAAAAGAAAAGAGATCAAAGATGGGAGAGACAGGACCAAATGGGAGGTTATTCCACTCATAAAGAGTTTGAAAGGAAAGTTAAAGCTGGGAAGGAGAAGAGGAACCAAAGTAAAATGGTGAGAAGGCATTTGTGAGGAACAAGTAGGGAAGAATAAAGCTGGAGGAAAAATCAATTTGTGCAAGAGCTGGGAGTGAGACCTGCTCTATAGCTTCAGAGACTCGCAAGACAAAATGGGGACACTAAGTGTGAAACTAGGGATGGAAGCCTTCGAGGAACAAGAAGAAGAACCTTTTGGTTCTTGGCTTGGAGGAAAGAAGCTTGGAGATGAACCGCCTTCTCTCCACCCTACAGAAGACCATGAGGACTTTGTATGGCCCGTAAAATTTCTCATAACTTCCTCCCTGGGTTTCTAGCAAGGATGAGGTAGATGGGGGAGCTAGGTGGCTCAGTGGTTAGAGTGTTGACCCTGGAGTCAGGAGGACCTGAGTTCGAGTCTACGCTCAGACATTTATTGGCTGTGTGATTCTGGGCAAGTCACTTAATCCTTTTTGCCTCAGTTTCCTCATTTGTAAAATGCAGAAGATAATGGCAAACCACTTCATTATCTTTGCCAGGAAAACCCCAAACAAGGTCATGGAGAGTCAGACATGACTGAAACAACTCAACAACAAAAATAGTGCAGCTAGGTGGTACAGTGGATAGAGCACTGGCCCTACCTGAGTTCAAATCCAACCTCAGACACTTCCTAGTTGTATGACCCTGTTCACTTAATCCTGATTGCTTCCAAAAAAAAGAAGAAGAAGATACAGAAGCATGGTGCCAAAGGCATCATGTTAGAGATGAGAGCGGGGGGAAGGGAATAGCTGAATAGACATCTTGTGGTCCAAGTCTAAACTGCTCATTCCAGGTTAGATTCCTCCATTAGAACCATTTGTTCTTGGGGCAGCTAGTTGGTGCTGTAAATAGGGCACTGGCCCTGAAGTCAGTATGACCTGAGTTCAAATTGGGCCACAGACTCTTCCCCAATTGCCTTGCCTACCCCCCTCCAAAAAAAAAAAAAAAAGAACCATTTGTTCTATTTATCCTTCCCAGGCCTTACCCTTGTGATGACTACCTCATCTTTCTCCATCTCAGCCCCTTAGAGAGCCAGTTCAATTCTACACTGTCCTTTTCTCTCGAGTCTCTTGCCTCCTATGCTATTTCCAAACTTGCCCTGCAGAGTCTCAGTCCTGGATCATCCCTACATCCTCTGAATCATTCCTATTCATATGCTGCTGAATAAAGCTGGAGAAAATCATGACATTCCTCACTGGATCTGCTACAGATTTTTACCAAGTGCTGACTGCAGCACTTTCCCCCTACTACCTCATTCACCACAGTGGCTTTTCGTCCCTCCTCAAACTTCTTCTCCTTACCGGCTCAGCTGATAACCTTACCTTATATTTCAAAAAACTCAAGGCCATCTGCCAAGAGCCCCCTTTTCTCCCATTCTCCTCATCTCATATCACTCAGATGTTTTCTGCCACCCTCTCCACTTTCACGCCTGTTTTCACATAAAAAGATGGCCCTTCTTCTTACCAAGGCAAACCTTTCTAATGCACAAATGATCCCATTCCATCCCATTTTCTACAGAACATTGCTCTACTCCCCTCTTTCTAGGGTATGATGTCAAATGATGAAACGCCTGGCCAAATTCCCTATGGCTATCAAAGGTATAACCATCCTCCCAGTCAGCCTGGCTTACAACCTAAGTATCATCCTTGACTCCTCTCTCTCTCTCATGGTCCGTATCCAATCAATTTCTAAGTCCAGTCAATTTTACCTTTGCAACATTTCTCATAAACATACATTCCATTCCATTCTGTCCCCCCTGGTGGAGGCCAACATCTCTCTCCTTGATTATTGCAATAGCCTGACGGTGAATTTGTCTGCCTTGTCTCTCTCTACTCCTATTCTTCCTCGCCTCAGCTGCCAAAATTCTAATAAACTCCTTTTGTTTTATTTTCTGGGTTTGTCTTAATGGACCAGGGCAAGGCCTGAACCAAGATGTCAGAACCTGCATTTGAATCCAGTCCTCTGAATCTTAATCACTGCATTGATTTAATCACGGCATCTAAAGTAAACTTTTACCTTTGATTTATGATTTATTTTACCTTTGATTTATCTGTACAAATGCAGAAACTTATGACAGTCTGTGTTGGACAGTCCATAGAGTAAATTAAAGGTCAGTGAAGGGAAGCAGCTCTCTGGAGTTCCACAGAGATGGGCTTTCCAATCATAATAACGCCTACTATGTGCCAGGCACTATGTTAAATTATCTCGTTTCATTATCATAACTCTGAGAGGTAGGGGCTATCATCCCCATTTTACTGTTGAGGAAACTGAGGCAAACAGAGGTTAGGCAACTGTATGAATTTGGGCAAGTCATTTAACTTTCCTGAAACTTATTTTCCTGCAAGAGGGGACTGGGCCGGATGATTTCTAAATTCATGATCTCATGGTCCCTTATGGACAGACTAACAATAATGTAAGCACAGGAGTCATATTATTTACAGCTCATTGTTTACAGATGAGAAGACTGAGGTAAACAGGGTGGAGTGACTTGCCCAGGGTCACATGATTAGGAAGTACCTGAGACTGGATTTGAGCTCAAGAACATGAGTCTTCCTGACTCCAGGTTCAGTGTTCTATCCACTCTGCCACCCAGCTGCCACTAATGTTGGTACTAAGCTAGAATAAATCTGCAAGGATCTGAGAACTGGGAGTCTAGTTCTGTGAATGGAATGGGTTGAGGTCAAAGATAGAGAGAAATGTTTTGGGCCAAGGGGCATCAGGAATCTATTTATTGACCAAAGACAAATCAACCAGGGTTGTTGTTGTTCCTTTGTTCTTTAGTCAACCAGGAAATTTTTGAAAATAAGAATAGCAGTTTAGGGAAACTTTTTAGGAGGTTAGAAAGAGCCTGGGGAAAGAGAAATTTAATAAAGAGTTGTTGAATAGAATACAGGAGGAGAAGAAAACCACCAAGTTGGTGTTTGTGCATCTAGGGAGAGAGCATTTTTGGCCTGAAAGTGAGGAGTGGATGTGGGGCTAAATGAAAAAGGAATAAGTAGCCAACCCTAAAGACCGAGAGCATGGGGTCTGGAATCAGAGGTCCTGTGTTCAAATCCTATTTGTTTTACTTACCACCTATGTGTCTTTAGATAAGTCATTTAACCTCAATGGGCCTTGGTTTCCTCATCTATAAAATAGGCCTGGACCAAGGTCCCTTTCTAATATAAGTCTATGATCCTATAATCAACCATAAGCAGGACTAATGGAGTATTCTGGTTGGCTCAGGGGAGACCTAAGTTGGAATGAATAAAAACCAGACTAATTGTTTCATTAGCACTGGGACCTTTAAATTAATGATACCATATCTGTAACTTGAGAAGCAAACAGTGAGTAGAGGACTGGCTTGGGAGTCAAGAAAATCTGGGCTCAAATCCTACTGCCCACACATAATAGCTGTGTGACTATGAACAAGTCACTTAGTTACTCCAAGCAGCTCTTGTTGTAAGTTATGGCAGAGCTGTCACTCCCACTATTGGGAGAGGGAATTATCACAATGGGAATTCCCCACACAAACCTAGACCAAAAGAAAAAAAAAGGCAAACTCTGATTCTGTAACTTACTTATAGTTTGTACCTTGAATGATCATAGCAATTTCCCTACTCTTAGTGGGCCACACATAGGGCCTCCTCTAAACAGTGGAACCAGAGGAAGTCAAAGGGGAAAGGCCTTTTTTTAAGGCAATCAGGGTTAAGTCCAGGGTCACACAGCTAGCAAGTTATCTGAGGCTGAATTTGAATTCAGGCCTTCCTGACTCCAAGGCTGGTGCTCTATCTGCTGAGTCACCTACCTGCCCCTAAGGTTTTGGTTTTAAAACTTCAGTTTAAAGAAGAGAGAACCTTTTTGTGGAGGCAAAGAATTGGAAATCAAGGGGATGCCCAACAATTGGGGAATGGCTGAACAAGTTGTGGTATAGGAATGTAATGGAATACTACTGTTCTATAAGAAATGAGGAGCAGACAGACTTCACAATAACCTGGGGAGACTTATATAAACTGATGCTGAGAGAGAAGAGCAGAGCCAGGAGAACTTTGTACACAACCACAGACACAACATATGTGTGATGACTAACTTCAATAGACTGGGCTCTCCTCAGCAATGTAAGACAACTCCAAAAGACTCATGATCGAAAGAGAAATCCACATCCAGAGAAAGAGCTGTGGAGTCTGAATGCAGAATGAAACAACTACTTGCCGTGTTTCTTTTTCTTGTTTTGTTTTGTTTCCTCTTTCCCACTGATCATTCCATCAGTTATAATCCTTCTTTACAACCTGATTAATGATTAACGTGAAGATATTTGTAGATCCTATATTCGAGTGCATGCTGCTATGATGGGGGGAGGAGAGGGAGTGGGAGAAAATTTGAAACTCAAAGGACTGTGGAACTGAATGTTGTAAACTAAAAGTAAATAAACAAACCAATTTAATTTAAAAAAAGAGAGAAAATACTGTAGAGGATGACAAGACTCACCTACAATTCTTAAACCATTTATTTGAAGGTTGATGTTTCCAGTAGCCAACCAAGACATCAATACCATTCTGGAGGAAATGAGCCATGTTTCTATGAACATTCTTGCTATAACTGAATCCAGAGACATAAAGATGTTGTTTGCTAGATGGAAGTACAGCTAAAAGACTTCTTCAAATGATAAATGAAGGAGATGGCAGCTTTGGCTTGGATGAGTATCCAAAGGCAACAAAAAAACAATAATTTTATGGATACTTGGTCATTGACTCTTCCGGTAATCTGATTGAAGTATAAGCAAGCAGATGAACAGGAAAATAATAATAATAATATATGCATCAATTTTGTTGCAAAATATATAGAAGCAGAGAAATTGTATGAAAATGATGGAATTTTTCCAACAAAGTCAGCATTTATCTTGACAGTGACATCGGTATGTAAGTAGGCACAGGGATACTTGGTGAAAATTATAGTGGAAAATATTTGCAATCAAGAAATAAAAGAAGATAAAGGTAAAAAAACAATTTAAAAAAATAAAGAGGAGCGAACCCTTATCCTCTGAGAGGTGATGAAAAAGTCGTGGTAGAATACAAGGGAGTTTTCTGTTGGGTAGTTTTCCAGGCCCATTTCATGATAAAAATCTCCAGATTAAGATACCTTCTTATGGGTGGCAGGTCAATTTAATGGAGAGAGAACTGGTGTGGGGTTAGAGACCAGAGTTTTAGTTCTGGTTCTGCTACTAATTCACTGGCCAGTCACCTCTCCCTGGGATTTAATTTTCTCTCTTATAAAATTTAAAGACTTAACTAGCAGATCTCAGGTGAGTACTGAAGTCAGCTCCAACTAGCTCCCTAGACCCCATCCTCAGATTTTCAATGTGAGCATCTCTAACTGGCAAATACTGTAAATCAAGGTTGATTTTGATGATTTGTAGATTTAAGTGTTAGAGAGAATGTTACTAATGCAAATGAAAATTAAAAGTGTGTTATGCCTACATTTTTACCCATAGGAAGCCAGTTAAACATTTACCAGTGTGTATGCTCCTGGTTGATTTCCAGTGTCCCTTCCAGCTCACACATACTAAGATTCTCTGATTTAGCAGTATATGGGATGTTCAGGGAGGACTAGCACCTCTGGTGTGAGGGCTTTCCAAGCCCTTTCCAAGGCTACTTATCCACCTTCACCCAACTCTCATCCGTGGCTCCATGAAGCTACCTAATATAGACCCTCAGGGCACTTTGAATTTAGGATAGATTTGGGGGATGAGGCACATAAGATAGCATCAAAATGCCCCTAGATATTAAAACCATCTTGGCTAAATCAGGTTGAGGGTAGTCAAAAAGACCCTAGCATGTGAAGACTTCCCCCAGAAGCATGGGTGGATGAGAACAATTTGCTCCAATGGCCATGATGGTGGCTGAGGCAGGCTCTGTGGAGCACATAAACCTTAGTTAGATGTAGAAGGTCCAAGGTCATCTGCTGAATCCCAGACCATCACCAATCATCTTGACTTTTATCTTACCACTGGAAGAGAGAGTGAGGCTGATGACTTTGTGCAATTCTACCTCATTTGAACCCAATTTATGTAAGAGTCAAGACATCACCTTCTGCAGAAAATGAAGAAGGAACAAAAATAACAACAATTTTCACCAACCTGTGACTATTTTCCCTTTGCTTTGCTTCCTTTCCTTTTTCATTTCTGAGAGGAGGATTTGTTCATTTCTTTACAAGTTAATTTTTTTTTCCAGGAATGATCACTAGCTTTGCCAAAGAACTCTAGGGGAACAAGCACGTTCATTCCATTTCCCATAAGTCCTGGTTAGCACAGTCATTGTGATGATCCTAAATTCATGTGGCTGTGTCACAATCTTGATATTTTTTCCTCTCACTTGTACCTGTAAATGCTCAGTTTGGGGTAGTGTTAAATTCTTGTGGATATTCATAGACTGGTTCTGTCAGAGTCAGGAGATACCCTAAACTGCTGTTCACAGGCACAACTTTGTCTTCTCCCAAAAAATCTCTTTTTGAGTCAGAGGAGCAGTGAGTGCAGACAAGCTGCCAGCTCCACAGTGCAAATGCTCTCTATTTTTGCTTTCTGGAAACAGATACACAGCACAGTATGGTACACTTATGGCAAGGCTTCATACACCCTATTAGCCCATGATCTCACTGATGGGTGTGTTCCCTTTTTCAATACAGAATAAGATGAAAAAAAAATTAGAAAAGTCAAGGGTCTGTGGAGTGCCTTATGCTGCCAATGCCCTGGGCTTCCACAAAACTGAATTTGGAGCAATTTCACAGAGACCGACAAGGCTTCTTCATTCTTTCTCCCTTCTACTACTTCCTCCTCGTTATGAGGCAATACTACTCATTTTCTATTGCTATTTTGGGCAGTAATATTTTGCAAGTGGTCCCAGCCTCTGCCAATACTGAAACTAGTTTGTACAAAAAGGCGCCCTTTAGTGGAAAGGGAGAAGACAACACGCACCTTCACCCTCTTATGTTTAATGGTGGGTCTTATTACACTCCGAAAAAAATGTCGAGACATTCACTCTAATTGTCACCATTTCTTAGAGAAGTTGAACTGATATAAAATAGCATCCATAAAAAGGAGGTGAAAATAGTTCCCAAACTTCCTCAGACAGAGAACACTTGACCCAGATCATCTCTAAGGTTGCTTGAAGGTCTAATATTGTATGATGCTAAAGAAAGAGAAGTTGAAGGGGGGGGGTAATACAATGGAAAGAGTTCTGAATTCGGAGTCAAGAAGACCTATGTTAGAATCCCTGCTCTGCCCCTCAATCTCTGTGTGATCTCTAAAAGGTAACAACTTGGGCAGGTCTTAGTTTTCTCACCTGTATATAGCACCTAAAGCAAGCCTTCACATCTAGGGCCCCCAAATCACTACCCCCGGGGCCAAGATACCCTGTAGGTTCATTACATAGTTCACAAGCCCCTACCAATGTTTGTCTTTGATTAATGTTAGCCAGAAGAAACATTTAGTTTAACTTTTGAAAAGGGATAGGGTCAAAGGAGAAAATAGAATAAATGGGGGTGGGAGGGTGGGATGGGATGGAGGGAAATATACTTAATCTTTCACAACATGACTACTATGGAAATGTTCTGTGTAACTACGCATGTATAACCTATATTGAATTGCTTGTCCTCCCAGTGGCGGAGGGGAGGGGAGGAGGGAAAAAGGGAGAGAATCTGGAATTCAAAGTTTTAAAAACAAATGTTAAAAATTGTTTTTACATGCAACTGAGACATAACATATAAAGGCAATGGGGTATAGAAATCCATCTTGCCCTACAAGAAAGTAAGGGGGGAAAGGGGATATAAGAGAGGGCAGACTGGGGGAGGAATATTCAGTACGCTTGCCATCTTGAGGTGGGGGGTAGGGGAGAGACAGGGAGAAAATTTGTAACTCAAAATCTTGGGGAAATGAATGTTGAAAACTAAAAAATAAATAAAATTTTAAAAAAGAAATCTTTAGTTTAAAACAATGGCATTTAGTGACATTTAAGAAGTGACGGGGTACATGGACTCCAGCCTTAGGACTATGCATGGCTCTTCCTAGCCCAAAAGCCCTATCTCTGGCAATAACTCATGAGTGGGTCCTAGTGAGGCAAACTATCCCTCCCTGTTACAAGAACAAGCTGACCCTACCTATAGAGCTTTCCTGTACAGACAGAACTATCTTGTTCTATCTTATTCCTAAAGTATATAATCCAGAGGTCAAGCTACAGATGTCCACTCCCAAGGTTATCTTGTACAAACAGGTCAGCCATGACAACTATGATGGTTGACTTACTTGGTAGCCAATCACAAACTACAATACTTAGCAACACCCCCCCCCCCCCCACAATCCCCAGGGTTTCCGGTAGTGAATGACACCTACACCCAAGGTACAGAAACTATATGTTCCTCTAAGAGCTGACCACAACCACTCCTTGATTTGCCCCCCCACCTAATTAGCATACTTGGCACACCATTTACAGAACCTTTTCTATATAAGCTTTAGCATAGGACTTCTTAAATTTTTCCTACTCTTGACCCCTTTTCACCAGAGACATTTTTTCCTGACACCAGATATATCTTAAAGAAATTTATTTTAAAAACAAGTCTTTGGTATACGCAAAATTTTATTATTTTTAAAAGATAAAAGCAAATTTGCATAGTAATGAGGTGGATATGCTTGTTTATTTTATTTTTTCATACTAGAAAACTTTTTATTGTAGGTGGAGTGGGATAGCTTGACATAGCTGAGATGATTCTAATTTTGTTGGCAACATTTAAAACATCATAGTCTGGAGCAAGTCAGACACAGTCCTTCTCTCCATTAGGCTGGATCAGTGTGTTGACCTTGGCCACATCAATGTCATACAGCTTCTTTACCACCTCCTTAATCTAATGCTTGTTGGCCTCCTTGATGTCCACAATGAAAACTAGGGTGTTGTTGTCCTCAATTTTCTTCATAGCAGACTCAGTGGTCAAAGGAAACTTAATGATGGCATAGTGATCAAGCTTATTTCTCCACAGGGCACTTTTCTGAGGGTGTTTGGGTTACCTTCAAAGTCTTAGTGTCTTGGGTCTCCAAAAGGTAGAGGATATTTGAATCTTCTTTTTTGTGGCTATGGATACCCTTCAACACTGCCTTCTTGTACTTTAAGGTCTTGGACTTGGCTTCTGTCTTGGGGGGAACAATGGCTTCCTTCTTTGCCTTCAGTGCCATTTTGGGGGAAAGGTTTGTTTATTTTTACATAATGAATTTAATCTTGGTGGAATATCTGATACTGCAGGACATAGAGAAACTTCAGTGCTTTTCAAGAGTTGATCGATACTTTGATTTTATAATTGTCAATGCTGAGAATGTTGCATCACAGGGCCATTTCAGAAATTGTTGGAAATTCTGTCCTAATCCCAACCCAAAATTCATTTAATGATTGTGTATGTACAGTAAAAGCACTGCAATTCATAACATATAACAGTCTTGAATCTGAGCTGAGGTGTTTCTGGCAGCATTCATTGGCATTGTGTTGTGCAAAGTGCACATGTTGTATTGTCAGAACCAAGGCTGCAATGAAGTTGTGCTATGCAAAACACCTCAGATTCATTATGAGTTTGATTTTGAATTAATTTTTGATTGTTGAGTGTTCAGAAACCTTTTACTGTTGCCAAATTTTTTATGACCTCCACATGGGGTAGAGACCCACAGTTTGAAAAGTGCTACTTTTCACACAGCATCACACCCCCCCTTAGGTTGTAAAATCCCTAAGGAACTTCACCCACTTTATTAGCATTACAATAAACTTTTGCCACTTGACTAGAAGATGGTTTGAGTTTGTGAATTCTTTCTGGATCACTCTATCCTCTACCTCAATGGTTTTGGTGTACCTGCACCCCATTGGAAGAGTTGACAAAGAAATACAGTTATCCCTTCCACATTATGACTTCCCCCATCCCTGTTTTGATATATTGACACAAGAAATTAAATGGGAATTTTGGGGGAGTTTTGCAGAAGATGTGGATGTCACATGAAGGCTAGCAGACAACACAGAAAAAGTTTGGAATCTCAGAAATGCATAAAATATATGTATAGTATTGTATAGTACCAATCCAAATTTTACAATAAGGTATTGTAAACACCCCCATAAAAGAAAAAAGAAAAAAATTCAGATTTATTCTCTGGTACTAAGGGAGAGCCAAAAAATTTTACATAGATTTTCCAGATTGTGGGGGTGTTGCCTACCCAGTCCCCCACTGTTATGGAAGAGATAGCTGTAGAACATTCCCCATATAAACCTGAGGCATACACTATCATTTGGAAGAATAGACATGCATAAGGACTACACATATTGTGAACTGATTCAACCATCCTGTAAATCAATTTGGAACTATGCCCATAGGGCTATAAAACTGATGGGGTGCTTGGGATATTTGTAACATCAATCTATGTTTGTAACATCAGTCTGTAATATCAATCAGTTTATAAATGGGGTGCTTGGGATCTATGTCTGCAAAATCAATTTGTAAAACCAGTCTGTAAAATCACATTCCCCCACCCCAGCCTCAGAGCATTAACCTTTCCCCCTGCCAGCACTCTGCCCAGCAACAACTTATGAACTGTTTATCTCTGCTTGAAACAATAACAAGCTACCTATGAATCCTTCACTGAACTATCTATAAACATTTTAGCTTAGGCAAATATTATCTCCCCTAGTAGAGTGGCCAGCTGCACCGTGAATCCTTTTTTTTTTTAATTAAACAAATGCTTTATTAACTTCTGGTTTACATCATTCATTTCCACCAGATTATGAGTTACATTTTTCCCCATTTTTTCCCTACCCACCACCCCAGAATAGCAGTCCCACTAGATATCCCCTCATCCAATCTGCTCTCTCCCATATCTTCTCCCATACCCCCTTCGACTTTGCCATTAGGGCAAGGTGAATCTCTGAGCCCCACTGCCTAGACATCTTATGAAACATTTAATTTTAAAACTTCGATTTTCAGATCCATTCCCTTTCTCCCTTGTCACCCACTCCCTCTGAGAAGATAAGCAATTCAGTATGTGTTGTACATGTATATCTATGCAAAACATTACCATAGTAGATATATTGTAACAGACTGCTTATATTTCCCTCCCACCCATCTCACCTCCCAACTGGTCCATTCCCTACTTTGATTCTGTCCCTCTTTGATAGTGGGTACTTCCAATCTCCCCTCTCCCCAGAATGCCCTCCCCTCCATCATCCCCCCTCTCATCCTCCTTTCCCCTACTCAGGAGAGTGAGTGAGGGTAAGATATTCCATTTAGTACGTATGTGGTTCTCTCCTTGAGCCAACTTCAATGAGAATATGCTTTTGCCTTTTTGCCTTCCTGTTCTTCCCCTTCCCTGCAACTACTTCCCCTTGCCTCTTCTACATGAGATAGTTTTCCCTACCCTGTCTCTCTCCATCTCCTCTTGCCACTTTCCTCTCTCACCTCTTGACTTCACCCCTTAAGAATCATCCCTTCCTTGGGGCGGCTAGGTGGCGCAGCAAGCAGAGCGCTGGGCCTGGAGTCAGAAGGACCCGAACCCGGATCCGGCCTCAGACACCAAAAACCCAGCCTCGTGACCCCGGGCAAGTCACCCAACCCCAATTGCCCTCTAAAAAAAAAAAGAATCATCCCTTCCCATCAAATTCAACCTGTGCCCTCTATCCATGTATACCTGTGAACATATGCCATGTACCCTTCTTCAATTATTTTCATAATGAGAGAGGTTTCATCAAGCACAGTTATTGTTTTTCCATGTAGGAATGTAAATAGTCCAACTTTGATAAGTTCCTTTTGATTTCTTTTCCTTGATTACCTTCTCAAGCATCTCTTGCTTCTTGCATCTGAATGTCAAATTTTCTATTTAACTCTGGTTTTTTCATCAAGAATGCTTGAATGTCCTCTATTCCACTGAATGACCATATTTTCCCCTGAAACAAGATACTCAGTTTTGCTGGGTAGGTGACCCTTGGCTTCAATCCCAGCTCTTTTGCCCTCTGGAATATCATATTCCATGCTCTTCGATCCCTCAGTGTAGAAGCTGCCAGGTCCTGGGCTATTCTGATTGTGTTTCCACAATATTGAAATAGTTTCTTCCTGGCTGTTTGTAGTATTTTCTCCTTGATCTAGGAGTTCTGGAGCCTGGCTATAATATTCCTAGGAGTTTTCTTTCTGGGATCTTTTTCAGGAGGCCATCGGTGGATTCTTTCAACCTTTATTTCCCCCACTGGGTCTAAAACATCAGGGCAATTTTCCTTGAGAATTTCTTTAAGGATGATTTCTAGGTTCTTTCTTTGATCACGGCTTTCAGGTAGTCCAATAATTTTTAAATTGTCTCTCCTGGATCTATTTTCCAGGTCAGTGGTTTTTCCCATGAGATATTTCACATTGCCTTCTAATCTTTCATTTGTTTGGATCTGCTTAACAGCATCTTGATTTCTCATAAAGTCATTAGCTTCCATTTGCTCCAGTCTAACTCTGAAGGAATGAATCTCCTCAGTGAGCTTTTGAGATTCTTTTTCCATCTGGCAAATTCGACTTTTTAAGGCATTCTTCTCCTCATTGCCTTTCTGAGCCTCTTTTGCCATTTGAGTTAGTCTGTTTCTCAAGGTGTTATTTTCCTCAGTCAGGCTGCTGACTGTCATTTCATACTTTTCTTGCATCCTTTTCATTTCTCTTCCCAAATTTTCCCCCACTTCTCTTATCTGCTTCTTAAGGTCCTCTATGGCCTGTAGCCAGCTTGTATTTTCATTTGGGGCTTTTGCTGCAGGAGTTCTGACCTCACAGTCCTCCTCCATGCTTTGAGCCTCTTTGCCCCTAAAATAGGAGTCCAATGTTGAACTTTTCTGTTTATTTTGTTTCGTTTGCCTAGGCATATTGCCATTTAATTACTTGATTTTTTGGGCTTGTTGCCACAGTAGGACTCTGCCACCAGACAGGGGAGCTTCTGCCCAAACGTGGGGTCTTCACAACTTCTGCCAGTTGGGTGGCCTCTGTAAAGCCTCCACCCACTCTGGCAAGTTGGATACCCACCCCAAACTTCCCCCCAAGACCACAATCCAGATCCAGGCAGTTTAAAGCAAGAGTGATTAACCCCAGACTGATTGCTGGATCTTCCTACAGTTCGCAGACCAGGAGCTAGAGCCACTGCTGACACTGCAAAATGGCTTCTGTGCTGTGTTTCTTCAGCAGCTTTTCTCCCCCAGGGGAGGCAGCCACGCGTTCCCCAAATACTGGTCCCAAAGTCCATGGGGCACTAACCTCTCACTTTGTCCTAGGCATATCTGTGCTGATAATTCTGGAATCGCCACAATTGCTGGTGTTCTGGGGTCCCTCCAGCCGGCTGAAGGTCTGGCTGCCCTGGGGCTAAAACTGCGGAACTGGGCTCTGCTCTGCACACTGTGCTGTCAGTTCCCAGCGCGCTGGGCTGCCTGCTCTCAGAGCACTGCACTGGCCGCTGCCTGCAGGGCTGCTGGGCTGTCCTCAGCAGGAGGGTAGCTTCTCTGTGCCGTTCTGTGGGTGCTGTGGCTCCAGAAGTTGTTCGGAGCTCCCTTTCACATTATTTGAAATTTGTGTGGGGCAGAGCACATTGGAAATGCTGTTTCTACTCTGCCATCTTGGCTCCGCCCCCACCGTGAATCCTTCAGTACCCTACCTGTAGGGTAAATCCTTAGCCAATTATACCCATACTGTGTCTCCATTGGCCAAGGTTCCCAACATCCATCTTGTCAAGCTTGACATTGATGGGTGGCAGACTGGGCACTCCTCAGTGGCCATGACTGAGGGTTGACTTTAGTGACCTGTCAGGCCTAAAACCTCCAGGTAGCCCCCCCTTGGGCTATTTCCCAGTGAATAAGTGCATGTTCCTTTAAGCACTGACCACTCCTTAACTCCTCCCTGATCTCACCCTTACTCACCCAGTTAGCATAATTGACCCGATTTACTGTCTTGACTCCTTAAAAACTATGCCTATAGTTTCTTTAACTTTGCAGGTTCCCTAAGAATCCTTGCCTGCTGTGGTATACAGTGTAAGAATAAACTTTATAATCTCAGCTTCCAAGTTTGCTTGAGCCTGGTGAATTCTTTCCAGACTGAATTGCAGGGTTTCTGGTCACTGAGAGTGATCAGGGTCCCTGGTAGAACATATTACCCTTCCCCCAATATTTGAAACTATTACCCTTCCCCCATCACTATTACCCTTCCCTCATCAAAACCATGTATATCCTTTGACCTAGCAATACCACTACTAGGTCTGTATCCCCAAAGAGATAAAAAACAAAAAGGAAAAGGACCTACACATACAAAAATATTTATAGTAGCTCTTTTCTGTTGGCAAAAAAAAATTGGAAATTGAGGGGATGCCCATAAATTGTGGAATGGCTGAACAAGTTGTGGCATGTGATTATGATGGAATACTATTGTGCTATAAGAAATGATGAGTAGGAGGCTCTCAGAAAAACCTGGGAAGACTTCTATGAACTGATGCAAAGTGAACAGTAAACTGTGTACAAAGTAACAGCAATATTGTGCACTGATCAGCTGTGAATGACTTAGCTGTTCTCACAACACAATGATCCAAGACAACTCTGAAGGATTTGTGATAAAAAATGCTAGCCATCCCCAGAGGAAAAACTGATAGTGTCTGAATACAGATGAAAGCATACACCTTACTTCCTTTTTTTTCTTGAGTTTTTTTTTTTTGGGGGGGGTCCTATATTTTCTTTCACAACATGACTTATGGAAATGTTTTTTATGACTACACATATATAACCTATATTGAATTGCTTGCCTTCTTAATGAGGGATGGTGGGGAGGAAGGAAGGCAGAGAATTTGGAGCTCAAAGTTTTTAAAACAAACATTTAAAATTGTTTTTACATGTAATTGGGGAAAATAAAATGGTAAACACACAAAAAAATTAGGGATCACACATGAACAATACAGAAATATATGAAACATATATGGTTAGAGCACACATTTGTTGAGGGAAAACTCCTATTTCCAACAGTGACCATCTATGTCTTCTGATGATGTCATCACATTGCTCCCAC